>PVJN01005904.1:0-77836 GCA_004026805.1 Lasiurus borealis | reverse complement strand
CCAGTCACAGGGGCGTGGGAGACCCCAGCGTGCTCGTTCTAGAGGAACGTTTCTGAGGAACGTGATGGTAGGACCCAAGCCGCATGGCTGCTGGGTTGTGCTGGGAATGGCTGCTGCTGCATTGAGTTCTAGTGGAGAAGGTCCCAGAGCCTTCGTGTCGCTTATTCACTCGGGGATGTCCCAGCTGTGCGCTGTGCTTAGTCTCCGGCACAGCGGGAATAACAGTGCTCGTCTTGGCTATAGATGCTACATTAGAGGTTTCAGACCAGGAGTCGGGGAAGTGGGGTGTCCCGTGTTTGTGTGCACCTACAGCAGCCCTAAGGCTTAGACGATGGGCAGCAGTGGCCACGAGCAACCTGGGCCGGAACCACAGCAGAACAAGCAGCCCGGGTGGGTGTCCGGGTTCAGCCTTTCCTTCCCCGAGGACAGCAGTGAGGAGCACAGAGCGGCTTGCTCATCTAGGCCAGCGCCCGCCCCGGCTTCTCCCCATGGGCCTGCTGCCTCCGAAACACTGCTCTCTGCTGGAGGGGGGGGGGGGAGGCAGGCTGGGGTGGAGAGGAGAGCCTGCGCACAGAGGGATGAATTTCCAGGCCGTCTTTACTCCTTCGCCTCCACGCGCCCCGAGAACCGGCCAGCAGGCCAACTCCACCTCCGCCTGCTGAGCCCAGCTTTCCCTGAACCCCCAGCTCGCAGCAGCCTGCCTGTCACCCTGGCGGGTTCGGGGCTTCCAGACCAGGCTGACGTAGTGCTGGTCCCACAACTGTAGGCCCGGCGTGTCTGAGGCTGAGTGCGGTGCAGTGTGGGTGGAAGTGCGAGAGGCTGTTGTGGGTGCGTGGAGAAGAGGGCTCCTTCCCGCAGCCCCCTGCACCGAGCGGCCCTGCCGTCCACTCTGCGCTCCTCTGTGCAGCACCAGCCCTGGCCGCGTGGTCACACCCTGGGCCCCCCCCCCCAGGCCGCACCAGTCATCACATGTGCACACAGGCCCTCCCCCTCGCACTGTGTTTAGGTCCCCAGCCCTTGGCCTGCCTCAGGGCTGTGTGCTGTCCCCCCCTGTGCCACTTGTCCCAGGAAGGCAGCGCCAGCTCTGCCCTTTGCTTAGTGAGCAAGTGGATTCGGCTGCACAAAGCCGTAGCCGTGGGTAGGTACCTTTTTTTTCTTGGTGTCTGTCCTCCTCTCCTCCCCTCTGCCCTCCCCCCCTTCCCTTGTCGTCTCCCCTTCCTCTCCCTTCTGGCCCTCCTGCCTCCCACATTGGCCCTCTTCGTTTCCCTCCTTTGCTCTGTATACATCCCCAAATGCCCAGCCTGACACGTTTTTCAGCCTGCCTTCAGGCAAAGGTACCGGTCCTCGTTCCTGAACGGCTCTGTGGGTTGAGGTGACTCTGGCCCTGCCTTACCTGAGCTTCAGCGCCTGCTGTGGCTTCTGAGGGTGCGTCTCCGCCCTCTCACAATGTGGGGCCTCGGGGTCCCAGTCAAACTGCTCGTCTGATTTCTAGTCGATGTGCTCTGGTCCCTCAGAGGGTCTCCAAGCACAGCTGGCCTGAAGGATCCCCAGGGGGTAGGCAGAGCAGAAAATGCGTCCACGGGGCTTTTAAGTCCACTTTCCAAGTGAGAGCAGATGACTCTACCCCGGGCTGGGAGTGTCCCCAAGTGCAGCACAGACAGCCAGGCAGGAAGTAACCACTCTGGGGGGAGGCCCGGGGGTGGGAGTATGGAAGGAAACGCCAGAGACTTGGTGGGGACCGGGGCAAAAGGTGGGGGTGCTATTCTTAGCCAGCCAGCTTCAGACTAAAGTCAGGAGAGCGGCGGGCCAGGGACTGTGGGCACCTCGGAGAATGCCAGGACTCGGCGGGTTTCCTGCCTGTGGAGCAGGGCAGGCGAGGCGGGGGTCCCCACAGTCCCGTGGGGCCCTGGCTTCTGCCGTTGCCCCCAGGCCTCGCCCCCAGCACCCGTGTCAGCCAGCACCTGCCCGTGGCGTGGCGATCAGATGCCACGTGAAGGAGGTTTCCGGTGCCAATGCGTTTTATTGAACCGCTGGCGTGGATGTGTCAGGGTTACATTCTCCCCAGCATCATGTCATACTCTGGAAACGTTTTCAGGTGAAACTGGGCCAGACCCAGGTAACACAGGCGGAGGTCACCTCCCAGGGCACCTCTTTGCCCCCCTCCCCCACGTTCACCTGGCCCTGCCACCGCTGCTCCCAGCCGTGCTTGCCGGTGCTCATCGGGAGAAAGGAAAGCTGCCCTCCCCATGCAAACAGACCCTCTTCCCTGCCCCAGGCTCAGGGACACACTGACATGGCCAATCCGCGGACGTCCGTTCCGGCCCCAGCACACCTGCCCTTCTGTTTGTTTTGTTAACATTTTCCTCCAGAGAGAACCAGGAACGTCCTGCCAAGTGACAGCCTCACTCCATCCATTTGTGTGGGATGGCCTTCCTCTTGGAAAATTCATGGAACTGAGGCTACAGGTCCCTCTGAGCCGAGAACACAGGGTGCCAGACTCCCCACGGTGCCAAGAAGCCAGTCCCCTTTTCTGAAAGAACAGTAACAGAATCTGCAGTCCTGACCAGACCACTGGACCGATGGTGTCCTGACCTGTCCCTTCCTCCTCGGAGCAGATCCACGTGCTCTGCGGGAGCCATTAGCAGCCGCCCTGCAGCCCAGGCGCTGCTGAGTGCGGGGACCAGACTTCAGCTCTGACCCTCATTTCTGAAAGGGGGACCGGGGCTCCTGGAAGGGGAGGTTTTCCTGCAAGCGTGGCCTCTGCATTCACAGGGGATGTGGAGAGTTTTTGGGGAGAAGTGCCGTGAGTGGGCACCTCCATGGGGCAGAGGGGGGCGGAGCCCAGCAGGACACCCTGACTCAGCAGTGGCGGGCAGCAGGGAGCCCTGGTTTACGGCCTTCTCCCCTCTCTCTCCAGATGCGCTGGCTCCCTCCCTCCGAGGCCACTTCTCAGGGCTGGAAGTCCCGTCAGTTCTGCTGAATACTACGTGAGTGTCACCGGGGACGTGCCGGTTCGTAGTAGACGGTCAGTACACGGGCAGCTCTCGCCCTGCTGGGGCTCCCACATTGAAAGAAACTCCGCGGCAGCGCTCCCTCCACGCTCCCCTGGGGTCGCGGGAGAAGTGGGCATGTTCCCCTGAGCCTGACCACAACCGAGCCCGGCCTCCCTCTGCTGCATGCGGGTTCGGAAGGACAGGTGTCGGGATTTTACTGTCATCGTAGTTCGCCTGTTGCCAGCCCCAAACAAATCCTCCTCCCGGTACAGGCGTAAGTCATGTAAAATTCACAGGGAGCCACAGCCAGTTGCTCGGTGCTTAGAGCATCAGCCTGCGGACTGAGGGGTCCAGGGTTCAATTCCAATCAGTTGCAGGCTCAATACCAAGCCCGGAGACAACCAATCAATGTTTCTTTCTCCCCCTTCCTTCCACTCTCTTTTAAAAATATAAATGGAAAAGGTATCCTCGGATGAGGATTAAAAAATATATTTCTTACAGTGATTCATTATGGGAGTCAGACTATCAGCATTAACTTCAGATAATGTGTGTAAAATCTCCCAGGCTGAGACCCAAGAAAGAAGCTGACAACTTCGGCATTGTGTCTAATTTTTTTCTAAAACGTTTTTATTGATTTCAGAGAGGGAGAATCATTGATCGGCTACCTCTTGTACACCCCACACTGGGCATCGAAGCCACAACCCAGGCATGTACTCTTGACTGGGGTAAAAAAAAAAAAAGACACTTTTTTTTTTAATTGATTTTTTACAGAGAGGAAGGGAAAGGGATAGAGAGTTAGAAACATCGATCAGCCGCCTCCTGCACACCCCCTTCTAGGGATATGCCCGCAACCAAGGTACATGCCCTTGACCAGAATCAAACCTGGGACCTTTCAGTCCGCAGGCCGATGCTCTATCCACTGAGCCAAACCGGTTTCAGCTAGAGCATGTCTTAATTTATTAAGAGAACTTACATATGAGGCATGTCTTGGATGATGGCGACCACCCCCAGATAAAGGAGCCTGTCCTAGGAGCGGCTGTGGGGCCCTAGGAAGTGTCGGTTGGACAGTCTGAGGGGAGGGCATGTGCCAGGAGGTGCTCTCTCTGCTGGCCCGGATCTAGCGTGTGGGTGGGCCAGAGGCTGGGTTCTGGAACCACCTCTCCTCCCAGCTCTGGTCTCTGAAGGCAGGCGTTGGGCTTTCCTGAGAGCCTCTGCTCTCTTATGGAAACGGTATCCTCAATTGTCATCTCAGTGCTGGCTTATCTTAGGCCTAACCTTGCTTCAGAGAACTGCCAAGTGATTTCTTCCCTATAAATGTCAAATTTCTATAAAAATGTTAAATGCCTGCTTAGACTCAGTATCTTGACTGCATTTTTGTTAAGCACAAAGCACCATTATTTTGAACCCTAATTAGATGTGTGAATTTGGGGCGTCTGCCCTAGAGTAGAGTCTTGTAAATGGTAGGGTTCTATGGCCAACCTTCCCCTTAGTCTAGATTATTCCTTGGCAAAACCGGAAGAACAGTGAGACTAGGGATGGACTTGGGAATGCCAGTCCTTTTGTCCCTGAGGCTGACACTAGAGCAGTGGTTCTCAACCTTCCAAAGGCCGAGACCTTTGCATACAGTTCCTCATGTGGTGACCCCCAACCATGAAATTTTGCTACTGTGATGCATCGTGATGTAAATATCTACATTTTCCGATGGTCTTAGGCGACCTCTGTGGAAAGACCGGAGAAGTGGGAGATGCTGGAGCTGGCCTTATCCGGTCAGTGCCCTCTCAGTGAGGAGGAAGGAGCGCTCAGGGATTTATTGTCCATAGGAAAGGTGTCCTGTTGACCTGAAGTCTCAGTGGGTGGCTTATGTCACCTTCACGTTAAGCTGGGGCACTTCCTGAGAGCTCTCAGGTCAGAAAGAAGGCTTCTTTGTTGTGAAGGAAGGGCCTGGCCAACCAGGAAAGGGACTGGTGATGGGGAGGAGCGCATCAGACACCCACAACAGATTTACCAGGTGGCCAGTGAGTAGACCCTTTCCCGGCCGTCAGGATCTTCCTCTGGTGGTGAAAATGAATCAGTTGGAGGTGACATTTCTGCTTAAAACAGCAACTTCAGCAAGTTAGAATTGTACCTGTCCCAACATACTGCTCAGTGTGGCCAAAGAACTGGTCCTTAGAGGTCACTGTAGGGGGAGGACATACGTTTATCCAGTCAAACAGTTAAACAAGACTTTTTACCAGAAGATTAGGGAACTCTAGGAGGCAGTCTTTCTCAAATTAATTGAGACCAGGGGAACCCCCCACCCCCACATTTTTTTTTTTTTTTTACACTGAATCTTAGGAAACTAATGTTTTATATAGATCACACTTTGGGAAACTGCGCTTACCTCTTAACCAAAACCTACACCAATGGCACCTATATACTAGGTGGGCAAAAGTAGGTTTACAGGTGTTTGTATGGGAAAAAAAAAAAACAATAATAAGAGTAAACTGTGTTTTATGGATTCATAACCATAATCCTACTTTTTCCCACCCGTGTGTGTCTTGCCAGTGGTCATCTGATTTACTTTTCACTTCTCTATTATGATAGAGGAAATCAAGACAAAATTGATGTTATTTGTCCCTAATTCTGAAATTAGCTTCTTATGGGTTCAAGTACCTGTTTTAAGTGAAATGGCAGTGTTAGTAAATGCCAATTGCATTTTAACTGTCCTTTCTCAGAAAAGTTAGCAGTCCCTGGTAGATACCCAAGTATTCTTTATAATACTGTACTATTTTGTGAAATCTAAAAGTTCACTGTTTAAGGGAAATGTTTTCCTCCTGAAAGTACCACTTTTAAGTTTCAAGGTATATGTAATATATACAATTTAATACATAAAATCTGTTAGGTCCAGGATTTTCTAAGTTCATGCTCCATATCCACACAAACATCATTTTTTTTAAAATGTAGATATAATTCTTTATTGATTTCAGAGAGGAAGAGAGAAAAAGAAAGAGATAGAAACATCAATGATGAGAGAATCACTGATCGGCTGCCTCCTGCACGCCCCCCACTGGGATTGAGCCCACAATCTATACATGTGCCCTGGCCAGAATTGAACCTGGGACTCTTCAGTCCACAGGCTGATGCTCTATCCACTGAGCCAAACCAGCTAGGGCCATACACTGGTCATTTTTAAACTTACGATCCTTGGCCCTTGTTTCTTCATTCAGAAAAGCATTAATCATTTGGCCCTGTGGGTCCCTCCATGGCCAGGTGACAGAAGTCTAGCACTGTAGCATCGTATAGTTCCAGAAGGCACACCTCTTTGGTGACTGTGTGTTTCTCTCAGTGTTCAGAGGCCGGTCAGTATTAGACCTGTGTAGGATGAGATAATTTGACCTTCTGAAGCTCACAGAGTTCATACATGTATGTTGAAATGTAGATCTGGCCCTCGGGAAAAGCTGATGGCTGAGAAAGTAATGACATTAGACTAGGGGTTAGTGGGACAAAACCTGGAGGTTCGCCTAGATGTTGGGGTAGGAGATGATGAACCCGAGGGAAGAGTGGCCAGAAGAGCAGATGAGGCATGGAGCAGGCAAGGCAGCGCTGAGCTGCTTGGTCAGCAGTGCCCACTACAGTAGACAGTGAGGGGACAGTGTACCATTGGCGATTTGGGTTGGCTAAGAACAGTGGTGGCCTGAGGAAAGGATTGTTTTTGAAACGTGTATGTAGCCAAAGGGAAAATGTGATTAGGAAGCAGTGGGGTGGACATGGGTTCCAGTCATGCTGTTCATTTGTATCGGGCTCACATACATTTCTCCAAATTGCCCTTCCCCGCTGACGCCTGCCAGGGCCAGAAATCTAGAGGTGCGGTGGCCACCAGGGGCTGGCGGTGGCCCCCTCAGGAAGCACAGCTGAGGAAGGACTGCAGGGTCACGATGCAGCATCCCCCGGGGAGGCACTGATGGTTCTGGGGGCTGGAGAGTGGAGGAGGGGGCTGCTTCGGGAGGAGGGTGGGTAATTGGACTCATCTTCACCGCAGTGGGGTTTGCACCAGGCTCTCATCCCACCGGAGGTGAGATCAGTTCGGTGTGGATCTGCACTCAGGCTCCTTCTAGACTCTTGGATCAGGTTCCTTCTAAGAGAGCTAATTATTCAGGCTACGCAATCCCAGGGAAATGCACACCAGAATTGAAAACTGGTGCCGATGAAATCATAGAAACCTCTTGGAGCCAACAAGTGTCTCAGAAAAGACAAATGGAGGGTAGGTGCCAACCACATGGCCGCCTGTTCACCGGAGGGGCTGTCCTCCCCCTGGAATGGTGGCACCGGAACAGATGACCAGCAGGAGTCACAATGGGTGTGAGACCCTCTGTGCAGGCTGGCCGTCCCTTCTGATGTGCGAGCGTCAGGATGCCGTCCTTCCGCACACTCGGCCGTCCTGGGCCCGCTCTGCCAGAGGTTTGGGGGTTTTTCATTGACCCTCTTTGCTTGCTATTTCTAAAGAAAAACCAGTGACTATAAAAGTAAGTAAGCTCTTTATTTTTTAAAAACACATGTATTGCATGTCTCCTACATGCTAGATATTAAAATGTGCAAAACCAGGCCCCTCCACCAAAGCTTAAATTCTAATAGGAGGAGTCACGGACACTCCTTTTAGCGAGAAAGGAGAGACCTTGTTCAGGGTGCTCCACAGTCCGTTGTGGGTGTTCGAGTGGCGGACGTAAGCCTGTTAGGGCAGCTGTCACTGGTATTTTTATTGGTTCTGTGTCTTCCTTGATGGATGGTGTTCAGTCAGGTACAAGCAGTGTCTGCCCAGCACTAGAGGTTTGCTAATGATCCGCCCTTGAGGCGGAGAATCCCGAACATACAATGATTGAAAATGATCCGTTTCCCGGGATGAGAGTTACACAGCTTTCCTGGTTGATTATCCAAATGTAATGGGGAAGGGGAGGGAGAAAAGAGGGGTGTTAGGACTAGGGGTGGTTCTGGGAGGGGTTTTTTAAGAACTCATGAAAATTCCCTGGCTGTGAACCAAGGACCACAGCAGGGAATTATAAGCATATGTAGCTGTAGCCTCATCAGATCGGAGGGCCATGGCAAGAGGAAAGCCAGAACTTATTCCTCTTTTAGTCTAGGGCAGGAGGGCTAATCTCCGGCTGTGAGCGGGGGTGCCCAGGGGTGGAGCCGGCGTCAGGGGAGTCCCAGGTGCTGGGAGTCAAGGCAGAGCTTGGAGCCGAGCAGGAACAGTCCTAGGTCTTCACGCGACCCACACAGCCGCTGCGGCACCACAGTCACCTGCCTTCTCCCTAGAAGGGACCCAGGCACCAGGCTCTCACGATGCAGCGTGCACAGAAACCGAGGTGGCACTTAATCACGGGTTGGCCATTCCCCTTCTGTTCACCAAGGGCTCCACAGCCCAGCTCAGTGCGTTAACACCATGAACATTCAGTGAACACCTGAGCTGTAAGGGACTGTTCCGGGCGCTGGGGTAGTGAGACGCAGACAGAGCCCTTTTTGGAGGAGAGGGGCAGTAACGTACTAAACTCGGGGAGGAGGGGAGAGTGCCAACGGGAAAAGAGCACAGAAGTAAGAGGGCAGATGTCATGGGCTGGCAGGCACCTCATTTCACAGGGCAGAGGGGTCGGGGTCAGCCTGACACCCTTCGCACGGAGACCCAGTGTTTCCCCAGGTTCACATGGGCTCCGAGTTCAGAACAGACCGTACGTTATTCGAACTTAAGAGAATGATTTCACTTCACTATCTTCTCCTGACCCCCCTTAGCTAATCAAAGCGAGCAGCTTGGGGTACAGCAGGCTTAGGCGAGGTGAGCGCTGGCGGAGAACTGGCTCACCCGCCTGCCAAGCCCCTCCCTGAGTTTCTCCACTGTCCGGTGAGGAGCCCGGTTCTGACCACCGAGCCTTAGGTCAGTGAGTTATCCAGTACAAGCAGCCTGGGAGCCTGCCATCACCAGGACCTGTGGTGGCTGCCCCGCCCAGCACTGCCCAGTCCTCCCCGACGCCTGCTGAGCACACGAGCACTTACTGTGCTCATCTCACACCAGACTGTCAGCCGAATGCAGCCAGAGCTGGGTCCCCCGCTTCTGCCGTTACCTGTTTGTTGGAGTCTGGCTGGGAGATCTGGGAGACCCCTGAGCACGTGTGCTATGCACCGAGAGAGTTCCGGCCTGGTCCCTGGAGAAAGGGGGCAGCCAGGTGTTCCGCCCTGAGATTGAGTCTCAGAGCAGCTGCTGGCGGACAGTCAGGGTCAGGGCCACCCACAGGAGCCTCTGCCCCCCACACACTTCATCCGTCCCCGGGGCTGGCCTGGACATTCCACAGCCCGGTGCTCGCTATGAGTTCAACGTGAACGCACTCAGGCTTCCCCCTGGGGTCACCTCCCAGGATCTCTGTGGAGCAGACGCTGCCCACCCGCTGAGCACAGGTGGGTGGGCACTTGCTGATGTAACAATGAACAGTTCTAAGTCAGACTGAGGGACCGGCAGCCTTCCTCAAAGGCAGGCACCCTACCAGTGCAGCCTCGGCCAGGCGGCCGTGGAGGACCCCCAGGTCCGCTGCTGCTTGGGGGGCTCCCCCTGTCCCCCTCCCTCCAGTGCTCTTGGCTGTTTGGAAAGGGTGAGCGAAGATAGGTAAGCTGGTACGTTTTGTTTGCAGGGATGACTTTTTCCTGTCCTGAAATAACCCTACTTCCACTCTTCAACTCATTGTTTATTTTTATAGTGAAATTCTGAGGGAAACATTTTTCTTTAATTCTGACACATTCTTCAACCTGACCCAGAATCCAAGGCGGGGTTTCAGTTGGACCTTGAGTGCCACGGGGTCTCCTTCTGAAAGGCCAGCTTCCTGTGCAGGAGGACCTGAGACCTGCGGGGAACTCGGAGGGTTTGCCCATCCACTGTGCATTCCTGTGCACAGAGCCGCACCCACAAACCGCCTCTCTGCGGAGGGAGCGGGGCTGACCCTGCTGATAGGAGAACTGGCCTCCTTCCTGGGCAGGGGATCTCCTGGAAACCAGCTGGCTCAGAGCCAGGCTGCAGGGAGAGGATCAGCAGTTTACAGTTTGCTGCATCTCTGCACCTTTATTTCAAAATCCTCAGAGCCTAGGGAAAGAGGGATGTGTTCACAAACGCTTCTTGGGTTTGTGTTCCGGTGGGCACTTGGAGTAGTTTATCACCACGGGGTTCTCCAGGAGAAATGATTGTGGCCTTGGGCTGATCAAGATTGTAACTGGTCTAAAGGCCCTGACTGGTGTGGTGTCGGACTTTCTTTTGGGGGTGCCTTTCATAGCAGGGCTTCGGACAGTCCTGGGGATCCAGCCATGAGAGGCAATGCCTGGTGATTTACACCCCAGTTCTTGAGTGAACACGAGAACATCGCCCGAAGCACTTTTTCCCAGATGCTCTCTCTCAGACGCCCCTGCCAGGTGTCCCTGGGAGCCACATCCACCACCCTAGGCCCTGAAGGTCTTCCCTCCCTCGTTCCACATCCTAGTCGTGGCTGTGAGCTTATATATATATATATAATATATTTTTTTTTATTGATTTTTCACAGAGAGGAAGGGAGAGGGTTAGAAAGTCAGAAACATCGATGAGAGAGAGACATCGATCAGCCACCTCCTGCACACCCCACAGTGGAGATGTGCCCGCAAGCAAGGTACATGCCCCAACCGGAATCGAATCTGGGACCTTTCAGTCCGCAGACCGACGCTCTGTCCACTGAGCCAAACCGGTCTCGGCGGCTGTGAGCTTTTCATGCCACAGATACAAGTTCATTCTCAGGTGGTACTTGTGGTCAGTTCAGTCAACAGAGCCAAATATCAACAGTACAGCAACTGAAATTTCTTTCGGGAGCCAAATTTTTTAAACTTCTTCTAACACCACTTCTTCAAAATAGACTCGCTCAGGCCGTGGTATTTTGTGGAAAAGCCACACTCAAGGGGTCAAAGACCACATGTGGCTGGCGAGCCGCAGTTTGCCGACCACTGCCTTACACTCTCAGCTCACTGCTCTCAGAATAGGCTGGTCTAAAGTCCCAGGAAACCTTAGCAGCAGGCCAGGCTGTGAGTGGAAACTACCGCACTGTTGCTGGGTTTAATTAATACGCGATCTTTCTCCAAACCAGGTTCCAGGTGTGTGATGGTGGCTGCAATCTGTCTTGTGGGTATTAATGCATCTTCAGTGGTGGCTCCTGTTCTCGAGCTGTACTGCAAAACTGGAGCATGCTGGTGAGTGCCAACGCAGAGGCTGACCAGGCCTCCGGAGAAGCAGGTATCCTGGGGCAGGGCACCCAATGGTGTAGACCCGTGTGGCCAGGACCATCACCCAGCGTCACCTGGGAGGCCCAGGTGCCAGGGTGTGAGGCTCCGCAGTCTGGGTGCTACACCTGTCCCAGTGGGAGCGCTGAGGTTGGGACATGCTGGTGTGGAGTGCTCAGGGTCAGCTGCTGGCTCATTCTCTCCTCCATGGCCTGCATAGGGACGGCTGTCTGAGTACCTGGTTCTCACCACAGCCAGCCTGGGTGGGCTGACACTTCGGCACTGCTCACCCACAGCACTGAATGAGATGTCCCACTGAGGTGAATCACAGCTAGAAGCGTTCCCTAAAGCCTTTAACTCTTTGTGGGAAATGAACCATTTTGTCTTTTTAAAAAAACTGATTTCATAGAGGAAAGGAGAAGGTGAGGAAGAAACATCAGTGATGAGAGAATCATTAATCGGCTGCCTCCTTCAGATCAAACCTGGGACCCTTCAGTCTGAAGGCCGACACGCTATGCAGAGTCAAACCAGCTAGGGCGGAAATTAACCATTTTGGTGGAAATCTTTCTAGATGTAGTATGTCTGCTCCTCTGACTTACTAATTCAATTCTGTGGAATATAATGGAGCCCTTTCTTGATGGCTGAGGGACAATTTTATGAGCCTCTTCAGAAACAGGGTGAATGCCCTTGGTCATAACTGAATGATCCAGACTTTTCCAGTGGGTGATCATTTTGGGGATTTGTCCGTGATTTTAGTCAATACCAGTTGTCACTCCGCCGTTCATCTATTTGTGGCAGTACGTGATCTTAATGACGTCTCATTCCCAAGAGGCAACTTGCCCACCAGTCTCTCTGGCAAGCTTGGCCTAGAGCAGCAGGAATGCCAGGGACAGGCTGACAGCGGTTATGTCTCAGCCCAAATAAGGTGGCAAATTTCATCCCCGAGAGGGGCCTCTGAAGATGAGTCAGAAAAGGGGCAAGATTCCTGCTAAGGACAGAGAACCAGGCAATTCTGGCGCTTAGTAACTGTGTGTTGAGAATAGTACCATTCGGTGCCTGTCCAGCAGCCTGCGCTTAGGGTCTTTTTCCATTGACGTTTGTTTCTTACACTAACCGAACTTACCAATGTTTTTCCCTCCCACTAATTCCACAGCCAATTTATTAGGTTTTCCGATCATCAGAGTAACATGCCTACACTATTCTTCATGATATTGTCACTTAGCAAAGCTTCTTTGAAAACCAAGATTTTGTTTTTCCCCCTCCTCTGGGGAAGCTTAAAGGCCAGTTAAAAGCCACATATATAATTTTTTGGAAGCAGGTGGGAATTATTTTCTAAGTGCGGTAAATGAAATCCCAACACCAGTAACTTGGGGACCATGCCACATTCGAGGTGCACTCTGGCTCCCCAGTTCCTGGGCCATCAGGGTGTTACAAGGACAAGCCTGGCAGAGGCTTTCCTCTTCCCAAGTCTGAGGACATGAGTAAGGCCCGTCCTTAGAGAGCAGGTAGGCCCGGGCTGGGCAGCGTCTTTAGAATAAGAGGGGGCTCTAGCTACAGGGACTGTTCCCCTGGGGATTACAGAGTGTGCATGTACCTTTTTAAAAGTTAACTAGCCTTCTTATTACAAATTAATGTTAGCATTTGATGTTTTAAAAATTTATTGATTTCAGAGAGGAAGGGGGAGGGATAGAAACATCAAAGATGAGAATCACTGATTGGCTGTCTCCTGCATGCCCCCAACTGGGGATCGAACCCACAACTCGGGCATGTGCGAGTTGACCGGAATCGGATATAGGACCCTTCTGTTTGCAGGCCGACTCTCTATCCACTGAGCCAAACCAGCGAGGGCAGCATTTGATTTTGTATAAATCAAGCTGACAAGTATAAAATGAAAACTAAATCACTCATTTAAAACTTTTGTCATATGAATCCCATCTTTGAGAGTCGGATGGAGGGAAATATCCTTAGAGAAACTCTGGTAGGGGGGCATCTTGATCCCTGCCTTACCATGTTTGAAAGCGATATGCACTCAGTAAGTAGAAATCCTCAGATTCTCAATGATCTCCTGCGCCAGCGATATGCGGCACGATGACACTCTTGGGATGCTGGCAGTCAGCTACACAATGTGAAGGAAACAACCGATACTCTACAGTGTGCTGACGGCATTCTTTGGATGTAAATTACATGAGATACTGAACACCTCATCTTTTTCAACTACAGCTGACATACAGTATTATTAGTTTCAGGTGTGCAGTAATTAAGATATACACTACATTATGAAATAATCACTCCAATACCCATCTGACACCATAGTCATTACAATACCGACCATATTATCTATGCTGTAGTTTACATCCCCATGACTATAACTATTAATTTGTACTGAATCCCTGAGTATATTTGTCCATTTATTATTCTATTCTTTAAATTCCACATATAAGTGAAATCATATGGCATTTGTCTTTCTCTGCCTTTTTTTCACTTAGCAGAATACCTTCTAGGGCCATCCATGTTGTCACAAATAGTAAGATTTCATTCTTTTTTTGTGGCTGAGTACTATTCCATCATATATATGCATCTTTTTCTATTGATGGACACGTAAGTTGCTTTCCTATCTTGGCTATTGTAATGCTGTAATGAACATAAGGATGCGTATCTTTTCAAATTAGTGTTTTTAGATTTTTTAACATAAATACCCATAAGTGCAATTGCTGGATTGTAGGGTAGTTTTACTATTTTTTGAGGAAGCCCTATACTGTTTTCCACAATGACTGCACGGGAGTTCTTTTCTCCACATTCTGGCCAACACTTGTTGCTTGCTGGTTTATTAATGGGAGCCATTCTGACAGGTGTGAGGTGATATCTCCTTGTGGTTTTAATTTGCATCTCTCTAATGACTAGTGACGTTGAGTATCTTTTCATATCTTTATTGGCCATCTTCAGGTCCTTTGCCCAGTTCCTTATATTTTGGATATTAACACCTTATCGGATGTCTCATTGGTGAAATTTCTTCCATTCAGTAGGTTGTGTTTTCATTTTGTTGGTTAGCTGGGTGCAGAAATTTGTGTTTGATGTCTGTTCTTTACTTGTCCAAGAAGATCTACTCAAAAAAATATTGCTGAGAAATGTCATAGTTTACTGCCTGTTTTTTTCTTCTGGGCCTTTTTTGAAGTCTTACCTCTATTTTATTATAAAATAGGCTTTATATCAGATGATTTTTGCCCAACTAAAGTCTAATGTAAATGCTCTGAGCACATTTAAGGTAGGCAAAGCTATGATGTTAAGCATTAAATGTGTTTTGGTACGTATCCCCATCCTAATAAGTCCAGGAGTATCTGTATCTGTAGGTGGATGGGGAGGAAAATAGAGAAAAATTCTTATTGCTGGGAGAAAGTCTCACCACGCAGTTGGACAAACAGGTTCCAACTTACCAAAGAGAAAGCTGAGTCAGCTGCCTCTAAGGACTGACACACATTGGTCAAGGACAAGTGAAATGTTTTGGAATTGTGTAATGTGCTTAAGATACCAGGTGCCGTTCGCCATTGTCTGCAAACCTCGGGGTTTTAAACATGCCCTCTCTTCCTTGTTTATCCCATCACAAGCGTGCTGGAGCTGCCCCCCTTTCAGGCAAGTTCCAGGAGGAGCCTGACCCTCTCCCCCCAGGGTGCTCTGTGTTCTCGGATGTCTTTGCATTCTGTTTAAAATGTCCTTGTTAATACATTCCAAGGTTTGAACTCCATTCCTAGCAAAACCCCTTCCTTGTTTACAGGGACTGAAATAGCCACATTTTGACCTTCTGTTCAGTCTGGGAACATCTATGGCCACGGGGACACATTCTTTTCCCATGTGAGCATTACATTTACACAACTTAGTTATGGAAAGAAAAGCTCAGGAAGTGGACTCCCATCCCTCTTTCCTAGATTTTGCACTTCAAAAGATCAACCAGAATTAAGCAGGAACCCCTCTTCCTGCTCAGGGGTACTCAGAGCCCAACATAGTCCCTAGGCATTTCTCAAGACCAAGGGGGCCAAGTTTCAGGGCCACGGTCCATTGTTACTGTCGTCCGAGAGTCTGAATTATAGCTTTATGCAAGTGACTGCATCTGGAGTGAGGGAAGTTTTAGGGAGGAAACTATCCAAACTAATCCTGTGAAAACCAAGTGGCCTGGATAGTGAGAGCTCAGAGGAGAAAGGCTGGAAGACCTGGGGCTTATTGAGTTTGGAGAGTAGGATTGGAGGGGAAATTGGACAGAAGCGAGGAAGTGGGAATAGGAACAAGCTTTTAAGGACCTTGAGGGTCTTGGGGGAAGGTATTGGCGAGATCTGAGGGGAGGAGAGGGTGTGGAATCATTGTCATCTTGTTGCTGCCCACAGCAAAGCAGATGAAGAATCATGTTAGAAACACACACCAGGAAAGTGAGCTAATGATGGTGATGTGAAAAGTGAAAGAATGACCCAAGTGAACAGGGCTGTGTCAGGGACAAAGACACAGGGAGAGAGGTCGGGAGCCGTGTTTAGGTAAGGTTTGGTAAGTCTGAGTTTAGACATGTTGCTTTTGAGGTCATGGCAGCAATGTCAGGGGCTGAAATGATAGGAGTGGGAGAATTATTCAGGACTAGAAACATCCATTTGCCCAAAAATGGTTGTGAACTCCACAAAGAAAGAAGTAGGTCAGCCAGGCCCTAACTATCCACAGCCAAGGGCTGGAGCAGATGCAGGGACATGTAGCCCGATGTTCCTTTGCCTGTTCATTCAGTCCCTGAAAGTGTGGCAGCTTTGGCTTCAGACTCTTGGTCTCAGTGCTCTGTCACCACATCCAGTTTTGGCTGCTTTCCCAAGATGGCCCTCTCCAAGCCATGCTCTGTAAGCGGCCGCTGGCGGTGTGCAGGCCCCTTCCACTCCAAGAGTGTAAGGGCAGCCAAGTGCCTTCCTCTGTGAATTGTTCCGAAGTATGAACAGCCGTGGAGTGGCTGTTGTTCTCTGAAATGGTTTCCTGGAACCAGCGCACACAGCTTGGCTCCTGGCGCGTGGTCAATCTGGGATGACGTGGAAGGTGTCATTCCAGGCCCGAATGTGGCGGGGAGGAAGCTGACCTTGAATCCAGTTCCTCGAGCTGGTTTACCTCCTCTGTTGGTGTGTGGGGACTGGGGCGGGTTCATTGGAAAAGTCAGTACAGCCTCAAAGGTGATGCCTGGCTTCATAAGCCGCCTGCAGCACTACCCCATGGCAAGATGCCCAGCCCAGGCACTCAGTCTCCTGCCACCACCTAGATGGTGGGAGACCAGAGGATGGCAGAGGAAATGTGGCTTTCAAGAAGAGGGGGTCCTTTTGCTGGCCCTGCTCACTAAGCCTCAAAGGACATGTTTACCTACGCACATGGTCAGTAAACTGTGGCTCTCCCACAAAATACCATGGCCTGGGCAAGTCTATTTTGAGGAAGTGGCTCTCAGAAGAAATTTCAATTGTTGTGCTGTTGATATCTGGCTCTCTTGACTAATGTGTTTGCCGACCACTGACTTACCCCAAAGACAGAGTGTGAACGGGCCTGGCCACCATCCGGTGAGCAGAGGCTGCTCCCGCTGTTGTGTTTTACCAGGGAAGCACGAGGCAGGAAGTGAGCTTTCCTCAAGGTGTGCGCTTCTAACTGCTGGACACGGGCTTGTTTCAGAGAATTCTGCTGAGAAAGTGAAGGTTGCAGGCAGGAGCTAGGTAGGGAAGGAGTATGTACCAAAATCATGCCATTAGCTATGTTTGAGTGTTTACTAAAATATGTTTCTAATTTCAGGATTTACTGCTACATATATATTTTCCCAAATAAGTCTAACTTAGGACAATTATATGGGTTTTCAGTAATGATGCTATTTCCATTAAAGGTTCCTCCTACTCAGAAATAAGCATTTCCTGTACAAAATTCCAGTTATATTGACTTACGCTTGCATATACCTTTTTTACAACCACAAATTTATGAGTCTGACATTCTGGTAAGATAATGGCAAGAAAATGAGATACTTGAAGAAAATTATAATGACAGAATAATCATAGAGGTTTCACAATGCAGCCTTTAACACATAGTTAACTAAATATAGACACAGAGGAGCTGAGATACACTTCATAACATCCTGGGACCAGGGGAGGGTCTGCCAGCAGCAGTCAAAGGTCTAAATGGTTGTCCCAAGGCCCCACAAAGCAAAACAAGTATGAGCATTTTCCTTACTCTTTTACACTGTATAATTGTAAGAAATAGTGTGTTGTTTGTGAATGCATGGTCTGACGTCCATTTCTGCAGGGGAAGGAGGTATTGGGAATTTCTAGTAAGAGATAAATGGAAATTAAATATACTACCTACGTATCCAAGGCTAGACCATCGATACTGGCGAGTCAACAAATATACTGTACGCTGACAAACCTCTTTGTAGAGAATCACCAAGAAGTTCCATGACAGGTGTGTCTCCAAGCACAACCCCGCAGGAGAGATTGCTGCACACACTTGTGAGACCTGCTTTCCTCACACATTCCTTTCTCTTTCAGGCTTGAAAAAACCTTGCCCAGTTTTGATCCCTTCAAGACTTTGCCACAGCCTCTATCACACATCTGTTTTTCTTGAAGAAAAAAATATAATAAAATGTTTTACTCTTTTACACTGTATAATTGTAAGAAATAGTGTGTTGTTTGTGAATGCATGGTCTGACGTCCATTTCTGTACAGTTTGGAGATATTTTCAAATGAAACATAAAAGACGTCAACATAAACCAAGAGCGAGTATTTTTATACCAAACATTGAAATATGATAGGATGATCTTACACTGGGTTGGATCACAATTTTTGTGCTTGAGTTTTGAATGCCTATAATTAAAAATACCTATTTTTTCTAATATAAGCTGCATATTTGAGGCATGCTTTCACATAGAAAATTTAATGTATAGAAACCTGTGTCCGGGGTGAATGAGAAACGTGCAGTTGGATGTTAGAAAGAGCTGTGCTGTCTGCAGTACAAGGTGTGCACTGGCAGGTCTAGGACCCCCTGCAAGACCATTGCAAGCCTCCAGGAGCTGCTACCACAGTGACACGCTCACAGCTGGGCCAAGAAACCGTTCCCTGACAGAGGTGTCCCTTAGAGAACCACCCTGGCAGCTCCAGAGGTAACACAGTCTGTCTCACTGAGCAGCGAAACCTTGACTCTCAGGAGGCCAGAGCTGCCTCAGAAGCTGGCTTTGCCAATCCTGTATAGCTGCAATGGGCTGCCCATGTCTCCTGTGATACATTGCAAAATACTGGCTGAGCTGGTGGTGGCAGCCCCATGCCAATGAGCCATTCAAAACATGATTTTTAACCCTATGCACTCACTGGGGTGCTGCACCACAGCAGCCCATGGAGATGGCACAGTCAGCAGGCGTTTGAAAGGAATACTGCTTTAAGACTTCTACAAGGCAGTCATGCATCATAAGCTAACACATTTCCAGAGTCTTGACAGCTCAGTTTCCCCTTTTTATAGAAGAGCCAGGTGTGAAAATATATATTGACCTAAGAATTTCATGCCAAAACATGGATCATAACCTTTCTTAACTGACCTGCTCATGTTGTGCTACAGATTTCAATGTTTTAATGATTATATGGTTGGGTTAGGGTCTGTTTCATTGTTTTCCATTAGAAATAAACATGTCAAGCTTTTAAAGGTCATCACACAAAAAACAAGAAGGACCGGAAAGAGGCCTCTTACCTTCATAAATGAGGCCAAGGGCACTGACAGTGGCACTGGCGGCTGTGTTCAAACCCTGGACGCCTTCAGCACGCCTGGCGCGGTGAGACTTCTACACTTGTTTCTAAGGAAAGCAGCAACTTTCGTACAGTCTTATGCTTTTATACACTGTTTATAGGTACTTTTCTATTGTCATTTTAAAAAATAAAGTGCTTATCCCAGCACACCACTGCTTGGCAAATTCCTTTTTACAAGATTAACCAAGAGCAAACCACACTGTAGCCAGGGACCAGCAGGCAGATTTCTTTACACTTTTTAAGATCTTGACAGAGCCAGGGCAGAGAGACCAGAGAAAGAAAAGAGCTGGGAGAGCCAGACAGTAACTACCACAGAGGCCCTGTTGTGACCATGTGGTGAGTGACACATGCTGTAGGCCATGGCCCTTCCTGACCAGCTGGAGGCGCTCCTGGTAAGTGCACAACTTCTTTATTGGTGCCTTTTACTGATTCCACATCCACCTCAGCCTACAAAACAGCCTCAGATTATCTGAAACCTGTAGTCATGTATGGTGCCTGCTAATTTAAAAGCATTTCTTCTATACACTCTCACCAACCCCTCTTCCCCCAGAAGCGGGGAGACCAGTGCTCAGTTCCAGGCGTAGCAGCAGAAAACTAACTCAGCTCTCCCCAGGCTGCAGCGGCCATGCCAGTGGCTCCAGGACAGGTTGTTCACGCGGCTCTGGCTTCAGCCCATCGGTGACTTCCAATTCAGAGGCCCCAGAGGCTAGCGGGTCAGCCTAGGAATTAAGGGCTTCACCGCCTGAAGATTTACTGCCTCTCCTGCCTACCTTGGGCCACTGTCATCCAGCCACTGCCTGAACAAGGCACTGGGACGGATGAATGGGTGCTCCAGGCATCACCACCCTGATGGTCATCAGTGACATGCAAGGGGCAAAGCCTACCTGGTGCTGATGAACTTGGTATGTTCTCACGGACTACTCAGCTGGGTACCATTGCAGTCTGAAAACTGCCTTTTCTGTCACTTCACAGGCAGTAATGAATGCCTAGATTTGGGAACTTGGGATATGAAAAATCAGGTCTGTGTTCCCTCTTGCTTACATTATACTGTCCCAGTTTGTAGGCGCCACAAAAATGGGAACTAAGCCAATTTTTTTTCTTTCATTACCAAGCAAACCCTCTATTGGGAGGTGAAGACCTGCCCTTGTGAACATAAGATTAAGCTGACATCTAACATTAAATGCTGTGCTGTTTTCTACCTCTGACAAAATTACAAATTAAAAACACTTAGAAAATCAAAGTCAACTCCAGTTAATCATATCTAAGCTTCAAACTCACTAGACCCAATGTTTATACACATGTTGGACCAGTGGTCAGCAGAGCCAAATATCAATAGTACAACGACTGAATTTTCTTTTGAGAGCCACATTTTTTAAACTACTTCCAATGCCACTTCTTCAAAATAGACTTGCCCAGGCCATGGTATTTTGTGGAAGAGCCACACTCAAGGGGCCAAAGAGCCACATGTGACCCGTGAGCCACAGTTTGCCAACCACTGTTCTGGACCTTCTATGGGACCAATGTGTAAGTCTCACTGCTCTCATCTCTGAGGTTCCCCGAACCCTAGTAACCCACGCAACTTTGGGTCGAGTTGTGTGGCATAAGGAGCATACCTGAGGATGAAGCAGACTGGCTAATATCCTCGAGTTCTTTTTCTCAATACACAAGGTTTCTTGTCTGTCACGGTGACAGAGGAATCAACCTGGCGTTTCTAGGAGCTTTGAGCAACTGTGCTTAGTGCTAGGAATGTGTGTGCACATTCCCTATGGCCTGCCACATCACCAAGACGCCCAGCTGCTAGTGATGGAGCATCCTCACCCAGTTTTAGAAGTGTTGGTGCATGACTAATCTTACTCTTCAACTCTTAATTCACTCTTTCCCATGACAAAAACATATAGCACTAGAGGCCTGGAGCCCTCAGGGGCCGGAGGCAATGCCCATTCACACCTCTGTTGCTGCCACTGCAGGCAGCACAAGCCTCAGCCTACTCTGGCTACCTGTGCCTTAGGCCAGTCCTGGGGGGCTTAGGGAACTCTGGAGGCAGGCACATGGTGGGGCTGAGTGGACTGGGCACTGCCATCTTTGAGGGTGTGGCAGTCATTTAGCATATTCCTTATTGGTTGTGGGTGCTGCCATCTTTTGTGATGGTGTGAGGGTCAATTAGCATATTTCCTCTTTATTAGATAGGCTTCTTGGAAGGCAGGAGAGTATCTGTCACTAGTGAGATATTACCTGAAATATTGGTACTCAAAACACCTATACTAAAACTAAGGACTGTGAATACTGAAAATCATATGAAATCAGCTATTGAATAAGGCCCCAAAGTGGGAAATTTTTAAACTATCACAGTGAAGCTCTGGTCTGCTTCTGCTACAGGCCCTCCTAGATGAAACTAAATAGTACTAACCCTTCCCTAAACTGGCCTGGCTCTCTAACCCACAACCCAAAGATGCTGATATGTCATGAACATCTTTCTCGTTTTACCCTCTCTTCACAGCTCTCCAGTAAACGGGCAAGTTCCATTTCACCAGTACTTCCAGGATACCCACCACACTGATTCCTGCTTTAAGTGAGGGGGAAGCCCTTTCCTACAAACCATAACACACCATGCTCATAAGTAGGACAACAGTGAAGCCTTCCACACATCACTGCTCACACACATCTCTTGCTTAAAATTCAAAGGAAACCAATTAACACAAGTCAGAAACTTAGGCCAGAGGCTTAAACTCAACTCAAACTTGTCTTCAAAACAAAAAAACCTCCCTAAATTTAATGAGAAATGATGTTGAAGGTAAAATTTAGCTGTTCAAAAGAGCACTTTCCCCCTAAAACTAGAATGCAGGGCTTGGGTGAGAGGGAGGGGCTCAGCAAGAAAGTTCAAATTGTTAGAATAGTCAAGTGCAAGATAAACTGCTCCTGGGTGTTGTGGAGGAGGTGCTGCCTAATTCGGCTACAGTTACTCAGTTCTCTCCTGTTCGTACCTTCCTGTGTTTTCACTTACTGTAAGGTTTTAAGGTAAGTTTGGATTCAATGTCCGTTGAAGCATGACCCCTGCAAAATTCCGGGTGGCTGAAATTCACTGGTTTCTCACAGGGTCTTGAAACCACATGGCTTAAGTCACAGGAATGTGCTGGCTTGCCTCCAAACCAGGGGAGCTGGGCCAGTTCTATGGGCCTAACTGTCCAAAGGGGCCTATGATGGCAGCCTTGCCACTCTGCAGATTTATTTCTAATGGAAATCCTTTTGTAAAGAAAAATGCTTTTCTTTTTTTAACTATGGCCAGAAAGAAGGTCAAAAGCACAATGCCAGGGTCTAGTCTACCTGTTTCCAAAGTATGTTCCCTCTACACACACACGCACACACACGCACGCGTGCTGCGGCAGCAATTCCAAGGTCTAATTTGTCCGCGAACTGGTTTCCTGAGGTTCTTGGTCCTCCTACATCACTCCACCCCCCATGGAACTTCTTTCTCAGGAGAAGCCAACAAAACACGCTGAGAAAAAGATGACTGTCCTACACGATGGCTAGAGGGGAGAGGGGATTAGGGGTCTCATCTTCTCTGTCTCTGACTCAAACCGTCAGTTGATAACAATTGGGGAATTTATAAATCCAAATGCCCAAGTGCCACACTAGGAGCATTCTTCTGCCAGTGCCGTCCAACAGCTCCCAGAAGCAATAATCCAGGGCTGCACAGCAGCAGGGCCTCCCTATGGACCTGCACTGCCTCCCTGCTAATCCTCCATAGGTATGGAGTGCTCCTGTCCCCAAAGTCCCACCATCATCTGGCCACACTGACAGGATGTAACAGCAGTAGCCAAAGGTTCATCTTTTATACTTGGTTTAGGCTCAATTATAGCTACCCCCTTTTAAAAGCCTCAAATGACTGATGAATTATAGATCAAAATACACAGAGACTAACCTGTTAATGCACCAATGCCTGCTTCCGCTTATTTCTAAATGGCCAGCAGCTCCAACAGAAATGGGTAGAGACAAGAACATGACTGCAATTTTAGCTCAAATTCCTGGTGGATATGTTTTTAGATAAGGACGGGTAAAAAAAACCTCTTCTTTCTTATTACTGCCACCTTCAAACACAACTGGGCTATCACAATTTCCCACAAAGACTATACTCCCCACGTCACCAGACGACCCAACCCCAGTACCTCAACATGGGGCATATGGAGGCATTTCCACTCCATGTAGGAGACAAAGGACATCAAAGCTCACCAAAAGAAGGTCCAATTGAATGAGGTAAAGCTACAGAATTTATAAGTTTTATTTCTCTAAATCTCAATTTCCTCATTTCTAGAGTCAAGATCATAAAGAGGCTTGACAGCTTTGGAGCTGGTTCTCCCACTGCATCAGGAAGGGCATTAAGATATTTTATGTAAGCCTCATGGTAACATTAGGTAAAAACCTGTAGTAATTACACAAAAGAGCACAAAGTCAAAGCATACTGATACCAAAAGGTATCAAAACACAAAAAGGACCACAGGGTCTGAAATAGGAACAATGGATCTACAAAACAGCCAGAAAACCATGAAAGCTAGTAAGTCCTTACCTATCCATACATGTAAATGGATTAAATTATCCAACCAAAATACAAAGAATGGCTGAATGAATAAGCAAGCAAGATCCAAAATGCCTACAAGAAATTCATTAAGCCTTAACAATACATATAGATTGAGAGTGAAGGAATGGAAACAGATACTTTAAGCAAATGCTATCAAAAGGAAGCAGGCACAGCTACACTTACTTCGGACAAAATAAACTTTAAAAATGGTAAAAAGAGAACAAAGAAGAACATTATGTAATAAGGAATCGATCAATCCATCAAGAAGATAAGCCAATTGAAAACATTTATGCATCCAACATCAGAGCACCCAAATATATAAGTAAAAAATTAACAGAACTAAAAAGATAAAAAAAATAGCAGTACAATAATAGTTGAGAACTTTAATACCCCACTCTCAATAATGGCTAGATCATCCAGACACAGAATCAATAAGGAAACAGTGGATATCAACAACATTATAGAACAAATTGACTAACAGACACATATATATAACATTCTAGCAGATAACAGCAGAATACACATTCTTATCAAGTACACATGGAACATTTTCTAGAATAAGCCATATCTTAGGCCACAAAACAAACCTTAGCAAAATCAAAGAAGACTACTGAAATTATACCAAGTATCTTCTGTGACCACAATGGTATAAAAATGGAAATCAATAATAGAAGAAAAACTGGAAAATTCACAAGTGGAAATCAAACAACGCTCTTTTGAATAACCAATGGATGAAAGAAGAAATTAAAGGAAAAACAAAAGTATCTTGAGATAAATGAAAATGGAAACACAATATATCAAAGCTTACAAGAGGCGGCAAAAGCAGTGCTAAGAGGAAATTCATAGCAATAAACACTTCCATTAAGAAATAAGATCTCAAACAACTTAACTTTACGCCTTAAGGAACTAGAAAAAAGAACAAACAGATCCCAAATTTAACAGAAGGAAAGAAATAATGAAGATTAGAGAATTGGTGAAATAGGGAATAGGAAAACAACAGGAAAGATTAACAAAACTAAGAGTTGGTTTTCTTTGAAAAAAAAGGACCCAAATCAATAAAATTATATATGAAAAAGGAGACATTACAACTTATAGCACAAAAATACAAATAATCATGAGAGGCTACTATACTATAATCATACTCTAATAAACTAGAAAAAAAAAGGAAAAAATCTTAGAAACACACTACCAAGAATGACATCAGGAAAAAACAGAAAATCTGAACAGACCAATTACTAGTAAGGAGATTGACTCAGTAATAAAAAAAAAAATCTCCCAATAAAGTATAGCTCAGGACCAGGGAGCTCCCCAAGTGAATTTTACCAAACATTTAAAGAACTAATGCCAATTTTCTCATATTCTTCCAAAAATTCAAAGAGAAGAGAGAACACACCCAAACTCATTTTACAAGGCCAGTGTTACTCTAATATCAAAGACAAAGAACAACATTTTTAGAAAAGAAAATTACACACCACTATCCCTCATGAATACAGATTCAAAAATTCTCAATACTAGGAAACTAAATTCAGCAGCATATTAAGAAGATCATTTATGATGACCAAGTGGAATTTATATCGGGATGCAAGAATGGTTTAATGTATGCAAATCAATCAATGTGATAAATCACATTAATACAATGGCAGAAAAACATCCAATGATTATTTCAAAAGACACAGAAAAAGCATTTGGCAGAACTCAGTATCTGTTCATGACAAAAACTCTTAATAAAACGGGAACATACCTCAACATAATAAAGACCATACATGACAAGTCTAGTGCTAACATCACACTCAATGAAGAAACAATGAAAGCATTTTTTCTAAGAGTGCCCACTCTTACCCTTACTCAACACAGAACAGAAATTCCCAGCCAAAACAATCAGGTGAGAAAAAAGAAATAAAAAGCACCAGAACAAATAAAAGGAAGAAGTAAAATTGTTCCTACTTGAGGATGACATGATTTTATATAGAAAAAATTCTAAAGAACCCACCAAAAAAAATTCAATCTAATAATAAATAAAAAAAATCAATAAAGTTGCAGCATACCAAATTAACATATAAAGTCAATAACATTCCGATACACTAACAATAACTTATCTAAGAAGAAATAAAAATAATCCCATTTACAATAGGATGGAAAATATGAATTATTTAGAAATAAATTTAACCAAGGAGGTTAATGATCTCCACACTGAAAACAACATAACATTGATAAAAAACTGAAGACCCAAATAAATGGAAAGATATCTCATGTTCATGGATTGAAAGAATAACATTATTAAAATGTCCCAACACCATTTATAGATTTAATGCAATTCTTATTAAAATTCCAGTGGCATTTTCTACACAAGTATAAAAACAATCCTAAAAATTTATATAAAACACAAATGTGACCCAAGTAGCCAAAGCAATCAATCCTAAGAAGATTAAAGCAGAAGGCATCACACTTCCTGATTTCAAGCTAAATTATAAAGTCATAGTCATGTAAGAATAGAAATCTTAAAGTTCCTAGAATAAAAAAAATTAATGAAATGAAAAAACAACCCATGGAACAGGAAAAAATATTTCAAGCCATGTATCTGATAAGGGGTTTATATCTAAAATATATAAGTAATTCATACAAATCAATAGTAAAAAAGAAAACAACAACACTGCTGTATGGACAAAGGACCTGAATAAAAATATCTCCAAAGATATAAATATGGCCAACAGATATGTGAAAAGATGCTCAAATATCACTAATCATTAGGGAAATGCAAATCAAAACTACAATGAGATATACCCTCAAGCCTGTTGGAATGATTGGCATCAAAAAAATCAAGAGAAAACAAAAGGTGGCAAGGATGTGGAGGAGAGAACGCCTGCGTACAGTTGGTGAAGCTGTCAACTGGTACAGCCACTATGGAAACCTAATGAGTTTCCTCAAAAAAGTAAAAGTAGAACCAGCCTACACCTTGGCTGAGTGGCTCAGTCAGTGGGAGCAGCGTCTCGTGCACCAGAAAGGTCTCGGGTTAGATTCCCAATTCTGGGCACATACCAGGGTTGCAGGTTTTATCTTCGGATTGGGGCACGTGTGGAAGATGGCCAACTGATGTTTCTCTCTCCCTTCTTGTCTCTCTAGAATAAAAAACAAACAAAAACACCCACACACCAAAGGGGGGGAAAAAATCATATGACCCAAATATTCTGGGAATATTTCTGAAGGAAATAAAAACATTATATTGAATAGATATCTGCATCCCCATGTACAGCTCAGCATTATTTAGAACAGCCAAGACATGAAAACACCTCAGTGTCCATAAACAGATGAATGTATAAAGATAATGATGTAGATATATACACAGTGGAATATTATTCAGCCATAAAAAAATAGGAAATCCTGCTATTGGCAACAACATGGATGGACCTCGAAGGCAGTATACTAAGTGAAATAAATCAGGCAGAAAAAGACAAGTACTGTACAATCTCACTTACATGTGGAATCTAAAATAAAATCCAAACGCATCAAAAAGAGATCAGATGTGGTTAGCCAAGGTGAGAGATCAGGGATGACTAGTGTTAACACTGCAGTTTGGTATATGAACTTTAAGAGAGTAAATCCTGCCCTGGCTGGTTTGGCTCAGTGGATAGTCTTGGCTTGTGGACTGAAGAGTCCCAGGTTCGATTCCAGCCAAGGGTGCATATCTCGGTTGTGGGCTCAGTCCCCGGGGTGGGGGAGGGAGGTGTGCAGGGGGCAGCCGATCAATGATTCTCTCTCATTGATGTTTCTATCTCTCCTTCTCCCTTGCTCTCTGAAATCAATAATTTTTTTTTTTTTTAAAGAGAGTAAATCCTAAGATTTCTCATCACAAACAAAATCATTTTTGGTATCTATAATGGGATGATGAACATTAACTAGACTTACTGTAGTAACAATTTCAGGATATATGTAAAACCATTATGCTTTACACCTTAAACTTGTACAGTGCTGTAGGTCAATTATATCTCAGTAAGACTGGAAAAACAAAAGGATGGTGTGTAGAGACCACAAAAAGTAGGCATACTTGGAGATAAGCTATCTCCAGATTTTTACAGAAAATTTTTTTACTAGTTTTATACTTTAAGACATTAAAGTTCCACCTTACTTACCAACACATCTCTGACATAAAGCTAGACCAGCAAGTTTCCATGTTCTGGGGAGCCTCAGTTTTACATATTCTCATGCCTTGTTTTGGGACTTGGATGTAAAAAAGAGGTAAACAGCCCTGACTGGTTTGGCTCAGTGGATAGAGCGTTGGCCTGCGGATTATAGGGTCCCAGGTTCATTTCTGGCCAGGGGCACATGCCCACATTGTGGGAGGCGTGCAGGAGGCGGCCAATTGATGATTCTCATCATTGATGTTTCTCTCTCTCTCTCCCTTCCTCTCTGAAGTAAATAAAAAAAATACTTTTTTTTTTAAAAAAAAAAGGGGGTAAACAATGACTCTGTAGATGCAGGTAAGAAGTAAACAGAGGGTTAAAAAGAACTATAACCGCAAAAGGACTCGTCATCTGCACAAAGTACTTACTGCTTTAGGATACCATAGCACCCTTTTTGAGAACACTGAACCTTATTTTTATAATCCACCACAATTCTAATTTGTGATATGATGACTGTAATGGTCAACCTCAGTCTGTATCACAAGTACAGTTAAGTAAAATGGGTAGTTTGCTACAGAAGGCTGGGATGATTATAGAGATTTCCCGTAAGGCACTATGACTCTTAGGAGCCCTTATGTTTGATGAGCTTGCCCGGTGATGAGGAGATAAACTCTCCACCAGAGGAACCTCACCCTCAAACCCCGAGAGTTGGGCTGTAAAGCCGACATTCAGGCTGGCAAGACAACTCCCTCCATCCTTGATGGTGTGAGCAAAATCCAAGAGGCTGAATTCTGATTATCCTTTAAAAGAAAACATTACAAATCCCACGTAGTGTACCTTTACTGCTTCACTGGCTAACAACAGGCACGCTCTGAGTTCCAACTATGAACTCCGAATGTTCAGCCACGCAGCACAGGTCCCAGTCTCCAACGTCCCAAACACGCCCCCTGCGGGAGTTAAAGACCGGAGCTGCCAACTGCCATTGCCAAGAATGAAAAGAAACAACTTCATTCACTAACTTCTGCAATTCCTTCTGCAATGATTTTATTATAAATATGTTACTTTGGAATAAACAAATATTGCATTCAAGACTATCTGCAAACTTGTGCTAAAGGAATAAAAGGGAAAATGGAACCAGGAACCACTTAGAAGAAGAGATAAACAGCAAAGACACCTGCATGCCTCTCCCCCAAGAAGTAAGAGAAGTTAACAGGGACATCACTTTTCTCATCAGCCTATTCAGTTAGAATAAGCTTTGAGTCTGGTAATTCGCAATTGTTCTGTAAAGGGACTGCTCCTTCCTCAGTCCTAAGAAGCAGAATGGGAAAACAGTCTTCAGATCCCAGTATCATCAAGAAAAATCTTGACTTTGTATTTGTAACTCTTTGCTCACCCACAAAACTGTTCACTATTTGCCAGGAGCAATGTCAGAGTAGTCCTTCAGCACTCCAGCCATGTGTTCGTTATGAGTCTTAAATCGTCGCTTTTTCTGTGAAGCAGGCTTTTTCCTTCTCTGGATAGGGGCCTACAGGAAAAGGTAAAAACAGAGGGTAAAGCATAAGGATTTACTCAGGATGCCCAGAAACCAGCAGCAAGAGAGTCAGGGTATTTCTGTTTTTCTGCTTTGTAACCAAACCTCATGCACATCAATCCATAGCACACTCCCAACCACAAACAAGAAACGATGCTTTCTCTAATGATGCATATACCTCCACCTGGAATAAATGGGTGGGAACAACTTCTCAGAACTATTCTAGGCACCGAGTAAATAAAAAGAGAGGCAGCAGCGCTTTTTTTCCAACACTATTATCTGGTTTAAAAATATATACTTCAGCCCTGGCCAGTACTGCTCAGTAGGCTGGGTATCAAGCCAGGAGGCTGGTGGTTCGATTTCTGGTCAAGGGCATATGCCTGGGTTGCAGGCTTGATTCCCACTAGGGAGCAAGCAGGAGGAAACCAATCGATGTTGCACTCTCACATCGATCTCTCCCCCCTCTTCTCTCTCTCTCTCTAAAAAAAAAACAAACAAAAAAAACCCTATCTAATGAAGAGGGAATATGCTAATTGACCATCACTCTGTCACAAAGATGTGACCATCACTCTGTCACAACTGAAGCCAAGTTCCCATAAGGAGTCTTAATGAGCTATCAACAGGGACCTGAGGCTACCTGAGCTGTGGGGCTTGACAGGGGACCTCAAGGTGCGCTTCTCATCCTGGTGCTGGGCTAAGGGACCTCAAGCTGCTACCCCCCACCCTAATGCCACGCTGGAGGACCTCAGGCCACGCCCCCCACCAGCTGGGGCTAGACAGGGGACTTCAGGTCCCACCCCCCATCCCGACACCAGGCCAGGGGACCTCGAGCCGCACCTCCACCCAATGGGGCTTAATCGGGGACCTGAGGCTGGTCCCCCATGCCTGGCGAGGCATGATGGGAGAAACTCAGGCCATGCCCCTCACCCAGTGGGGCTTGACAGGGGATCTCAGGCCGTGACCAGAAATAGAACCAGGGTTTGAAAAGGGTAAGACTGGCTGAGTATGGATCTAGCACAATGGGGGGAGGGGCCCCAGTCAGGTCTGCGTCTCATGCAATTTTGAGGTGCATGTGGATGGGTGGGGACTTGACTCTGAGTCCCATAGTGAGCACCACACTCTGACAAGAAGAATGTTTTCATATACATTTTACTAATTTTCTTTCATCTCTGACACTTCCATCATAGAGAAAGGGCAAATAGCAATATTAAATTATTTCCTCTAACTAATCCCCTTTTAATGTGCATGAATTTAATGCACTGGGTCACTAGTGTGTGTATATATATCCTATCTAATAAGAGGGTAATATGAAAATTGACTGTACCTCCACTACACCACTAGCCACACCCACCAGCCAATCAGGAGCAGGTATGCAAATTAACTTCAACCAAGATGGCTGTGGCCACAGAGAGAGCAGAAGGGAGGCTCAAGTATCCCCGACAATGGAGGAAGCCAAGCTTTCCGCACACCTTGGCCTGCCTTGGCCTCCGCTTGAGTTATAGAAGATAAATAAATCCTAACAGAAATGGCTGCAGCCACAGAACGAGCAGGAAGCTTGGCTCCGCTCCAGATTACAAAGTTTCAACTGTAGAAGATAAATAAATCCCAGATACCAAGGCCTCCACTTGGGTCGCTGGGGGGGCATGGCCAGCCTGCACACCACCACAGGCCCCACACCCAGGCCGTCCCATGCCCCAAGGAAACCCCCACCCTGATCTGGGACACCCTTCAGAGTAAACCAGCTGGTCCCCACCCATGCACCAGGCCTCTATTTTAACTAATAATAGAGTAATATGCAGATTGACCATCATTACAATACACAAGATGGCTGCCCCCATGTGGTCAAAGATCCTGCCACCATGTGGACACAAGATGGCCACCACAAGGTGGCCTGCAATGGAGGGCAGTTGTGGGTGATCAGGCCAGCAGGGAGGGAAGTTGGGAGGGACCAGGCCTGCAAGGGAGGGCAGTTGGGGGCAATCAAGTCTGCAGGAGAGGGCAGTTAGGGATGACCAAGCCAGCAGAAGAGGGAAGTTGGGAGCAAATGGGCCTGCAAAAGAGAGCAGTTGGGGGGAACCAAGCCTGCAGGGGAGGGCAGTTAGGGGTGACCAGGCTTGCAGGAGAGGGCAGTTAGAGGCAAACAGACTGGCAGGGGAGGGCAGTTAGGCATCAATCAGACTGGCAGGGGAATGGTTAGGGGATGATCAGGCTGGCAGGCAGAAGCGGTTAGGCCCTAACCGTTAGGGGCAATCAGGCAGGCAGGCAGGCGAGCAGCTGGGAGCCAGCAGTCCTGGATTGTGAGAGGGATGTTGGACTGCCCTCAAGGGGTCCCATATTGGAGAGCGTGCAGACTGGGTTGAGAGACACCCCCTAACCCCCATACACAAATTTCATGCACCGGGCCTCTAGTATATATATAAGATCCAACATAAATAGGGCAAAACAGACTGGCAAAATTAGGAAGTAGATGAGCACATGAAGATTTGTTATTATTATTCTCTATTCTTTTCAGTATACCTGAAACCAAAACATTGGAAGTACACTAACTTAAGGAGATCACTGGCAATAAATCTTCCTTTTTAAGGAGCCCTAAAAATTCACCGAAACACACACAAAAAGTCAGAAAGAAGGCAAGTTACACAGCCTGGTGGTGAACAGAAAAAGAGGGAGAGAGCACTACAGCTGGAGTCTAAAGTGTGAACTCATTCTCATTTAGGCTTTGTCCTTGGACTAGCAGGGTTATTTATTAGCCAGTACAGACCATTTCACAAGTCTTCAGCCCATTATAAATCTTTCCTCAGAACAGGATTTAGGCTACAAAGACAGTATTACCTGGCTCAGAGGGAACTGGAAGGTAACAAGGACAATTAAATGTGATCAGAACTAAGGGAGAGCCAGGCACCAACACAACGGGGCTCCCTGGAGCAGGAGTCTTGGGGTAGGGTAGACGGCGGTCGGATGGGGATAATTCGCACACTCCTGGGGAGCAGCACTTGAGGGCGGAGATCTGCTGGCCCTCAACAAACCACATGTGATCTGGTTTGCAAATGACCAAGATCAATGGATCAGGACACAGAAAAAACTGGAATGGAGAACTGACTACCTGCTCTTCAGAGAGAGAAAGCAGGCTAACAGTTCCAAGAACAGCGATTACATACCACTTTCTTTGGTCCGGATTCCTGCATGGATGAAATACCCTGTCGCTTCAGATATTCTTCAATTTTCTCCTCATCCATTGAATCCACAGTGACACTCCTCCACAGTTTCTGAAACTCTGTGCCAACAAGACAATAGATATTTTACAATAGATGTTTACAAGCTATAGCATCTCGATGATGGAAATCCAAGCTTCAATGTTTCGCCCCTGATCTATATTAGCACATCTGCAATTTCATTATAAACACAAAGGAAGTGAGACAACATTCAAATGCTGGACAGTGAGCAGAAGGGCCTCAGAACAGAATTGTATCCTTACAGAACAGATCTGTAATGTCCTATTTTAGTCTGTAAACAAAGGGCCATGTGCGAAAGGCCCCCCAGCTTTCCTGGGGAGGAAAGGCAGTCCACAGTCTCCTTTATTACACAAATCAGTTCTCTGCACTGAAATAGTTCAAATTCCTGCTCATCTCCCAAGCTCAGTAATCCATTTCCTCGCCTATTGGTAAAAAGGAACACATAGGGTCAATGGGAACGTTTTACATGGAGTGAGGAGCTATCCAGATCACAGCTGACCCTAGAACAACATGGGTTTGAACTACACAGGTCCAATTATATGCAGATTTTTTTTAACTCACCTGAGGATATTTTTTTCACATTGATTTTCTTTAGAGAGAGTGGAAGGGCAGGAGGAGTGTTGGGGGAAGATAGAAAAACACTGATGTAAGAGACACAATGATTGGTTGCCTCTGACATGCACACAGATAAGAGGCCGAGGACTGATCCTGTAACCAAGGTATGACTGGGTATTGAGCCTTGACCAGCAATCAAACCTGAGACCCTTCAGTCCATGGGCTGAAGTTCTAACCATTAAGCTAAGCCATCCAGGGCTATACACAGACTTCTTTCAATAAATGCATTGAAAAAATTTTTGGAGATAAGTGTCAATTTGAAAAAACACACAGACAAATCTTATTAAAAATACCTTTGTGTATGTGGCGGGGGGCGGGGAGGGTATAGCGAAGGTAGAGGTTTATTGAAGAACAAGTAGACTCTCCCATATGGGAAGAGGGAAAGGTGCTAGAGGCTAATTCTAACAGGTCATAAATGCAAGTTCATCAAAAGGCTGGTGGACCTTGAGCCTTCAGCAAAAGTTGAAAGGTACATATTATTGCCTACTGGAATGGCTGAAAGCATCCCCCCAAAGCTGAATTTATATGATTGCCTGTTGCCAGACAGCTGAGGGCATTTCAATCTACATGTTCTTGCCTTCTGCTGGCCAAACACCTGAACAGCTGAAGGCAGTTCCCCCCAAACTGACAATGCCTACTGTATACTAAACCTTACCTTTGATATGTATATCTACTTTGCTATAGGGGAGAAAATGTGGAAGTAAAAAGAGCCCTGGGTCCAGAGATAGGGAGAACCTATGCTACAGCTAAGCTTCCTCTGACTCCCTATGGATTATAAATTTATATTGTATTTCTAGTCTATTAATTTACATGCAGCACCTTCTCGAGATTCCTGAACCCTTCTAGATGCTGGATTAAGGCCCCTGGCATTAGGAAGGGTCCCCTTAAATTTTTCATAACATTTTCTTTCCTCTGACTTTATTGTGAGAATACAGTATATAACATGTAAATGTATGTTAACTGACTGCTTATTATATCAGGAAGGCTTCCAGTCAATAGTAGGTATTAGCACTATATTTTGAGGAGTCGAAAGTTACAATGCGGGTTGGAGGTGGGGTGGGGGAAGAGATTACCAAAGAACTTATGTACATAATCCATGGACACAAACAATAGTGAAGTGAGAGGAGAATGGGGGTAAGGGGAAGAGGAGACATTTGTAATACTTGCAACAGTAAAAATAAATATTAAAAAAATGAAAAAGGGAGGGGTGTTATACTCGGCTTTCAACTGTGTGGAGGGTTGGAGCTTCTAGCTCCTGCTTGGAATTAGAAAAATGTGCTAAATGTGGCTAAAAGGTAGGTAGTTGGGACTTCTAGCATTTCTAATTCCAAGCAAATTCTACAAGCCCACATATAAAGATGTTATAATAGGAAATAGTAAACTCCATCATGACCTTTGAGCTATTGTTGTCATAAATTTTACCATTACATATACTTTAAAAATAAAATACATTTAATATTTTTGTTCTAAACAGCTATCTTTCAGAGCAATTAAACATAAAAAAGGGTTTTTAATTAAAAATTAACACTTTTAAATTAGAAAGACAAATTTTATATTTACCTTCATTTATTCCATTTAGAGCACTCTCACTTATTTATACAGGTCCAACTAACTGTCTAGTATCCCTTCTGCCTGAAGAACATCCTCAGTACTTTTAGTAATGCAGGTCTGATGATAATGAATTCTCCCAGTTTCTGTCATGTCAAGAGAGTATTACTTTGAAAGTAGTTCTCTTTCATTTTGAAAGACTATTTTTGCTGGGTACAGAATTCTGAGTTGAGAAGTTTTTCCCTTTGGGCCCCTAAAAGATATCACTGCAATGTCTTTTGGTTTACATGGGTTCAAATGAGAAGTCTGCTGTAATCCTTTTTTCCTCTATAATGAGCTTTTTCCTCTGACTACCTTCAATATTTTCTCTTCATTTTTTCAGCAGTTTGAATATAAGCTTTTCTAGCATTTGTTAGGGGAGTGGTAATCTTGACTCTTTTCTCTTGAGCTTCTGCATCTTTGTTTTGTTAATTTTGGAAAATTCTTGGCCATTACTTTTTCTATCCCATTCTCTTTCTCTTCTTCTGAGATATTAGTTGCACATTCAGACTTTATATTATCTCAAAGCTAATGGATGCTGTAATTTTTCATGTTTTTCTCTTTGCCATTTCAGTTTAGATCATTTGTATTGGCCTATCCAAAAGTTAAGATTCTTTCCTCGGTCATGCCAAGTTTACTGATGAGCTTATTGAAGACATTATCTCATTATTGTGCTTTTCATTTGACCATGTTTCTCTCTCTGCTGAAATATCCTACCTGGTCATACATGTTGTCTGCCTCTTCTACTAGAGGGCTTAACATATTAATCAGTTATTTTAAATTCCATGTCTGATAGTTCCAATATCTGTGTCCTAAGAATATGGTTAATTTCCTGGCCTCAAAAAGTGCACTGCTTTTGTTTTTTTTTTATGCCTCAATTTTTTTGAAAGCAGGATATCCTCTGTAAGACAGCTGAGACTGAGGTAAACAGATTTTGTGCCTGGAAAGATGCATGCCTTCCTTTCTGCTAGGCCTTTAGTGTGTGGAGGTGGGGGTCATTCCATTGTCAGGACCTGAGCTTAGTTTGGAATTTGTTGCTACCATTGTTACCCATAATGCACCACAGCTTCAAATTCCTCTAGACATAGAAGCTCATTTGCTAGAGGGTTTTTCTGTGTCTGCTCAACCCGTGGTCTTCCCTTTATGCTGCACTTAATATCTGTCAGCCCCAGGCTCTTGCACTTCCATGCACTGTTAACTGCTAGCCATTTCAGTTAGCCTGGTTGCGGGCAGAGTTCTCTGTTACTGTCATTAAGCCTGGTCTTGGGCAAGCACTGTGTTCCCTGGTGACTGGGGAGTGGCCTCCTCAGTGCCCTGCCCTGCCCTGCCCCCTCTGCTGAAGTTCTGGACCCAGCACAGCTTTGCCCTTTTTTCCTACAGGTAGAGGGTTTTCTTTCTGTTCCTCTCCCACAGCAGTTTAAGACTGTCTTCCCATAGGAGGGACAGGGGAAGAACTTAGGTAGAATTCATATCTTTCCTGAAGCATCTACTTACTGTTCCCACCTCCAGTCTTACCAATGAAGGCAGTACACCCACCCTACCCCTATTTTTTTTTATTTTTTATTTTTGTCTGTGGAGTCAGGTGCAAATTTCTAGGTGTTTGGAGACTCCAGGAGTTCTATACTGTCTTGCTAGTCCATACAAAGCTTTTAGCAATTCATTAAAAAATTCAACTCACCTGATTAGGGCCATGTGGGAGGCAACCAATTGATGTGTCTTTCTCGGTATCTCCCCCTCCTTTCTACCCTTTCTAAAAATCAATGGAAAAAATATTTTTAGGTGACAATTAACAAAATAAAATAAAAACATGAAGAAAAAATACAGGATCAAGTCAGGCAACTCTGCTGTTGTTATTTTAACATGTATATTTTGTGTTCAAATTATATTTCTTTTTCAAAAAAATATTTTTTCAACTGAATTCTTGTGGGTACTGTTCATTTTTTTCTTTCCCAGGTAAACAAGAGTATCTATTCCATCTTTCCTTAATGCTTGCCTTTCTTTACTTAGATTTGGGGTCAGGTGGTGACCTTGCAATCTCAGCTCTCTGCTAGATTCAAGAACATGGTACATTTGCAGCTGTCTAGGGTTTGTTGTCATTGTTATAAGGATAGGAACAATGCATTCTCCATTCCAAGTATCAACTACTTACCTTTTAGCCACACTTTACACATTTTTCTAATTCCAAGCAGGCACATAAAATTGTTTTAAAATGTACACTATAACCAGAATTTTATGTCAAGTTTATCATAGCTTTTGAAGGAAATACATCACATACAAAATAGTTCTTTGAGTTTTAACCATGACTTTGTTAAATTTTATCAACATGTAAAATTTGTATTCAATAATTAAGAAGTATTACATGATGTCACTATAACAAACTGTGTACTTGTCTCTGTATATCAAAACAAGAGAATAAAAGTGCATATGATAAAAACACCTTTTACTCAATGAAAAATTTTATTCAATAGACTTTTTACCAAGCTTCTATGTTACCAGCATTGAAAATTTCAGTTCCTTGAAAATGGAAATTACTTTGACTTTCTACTTGACATTTACAGAACTTCTATTCTCTGGGCCTCTTATGACACAATCACAAAGGTAATAATACCTACTAGAACCGTGACAGCAATGATCTGGAGAGCTGATCTGTATAACAACATATCACCAAATATATATATATACATACACACACATACACACAACCCTGTAATTTTTCATGACACATCAGACTTGCAACCATATAAAACAGAATTTAATTTCTTTTTGCTAAAAGAATGTCACGGGCTATTTTCAGAGCAAAATCCCTGCTAAGAACTCTTCACAATGTCTTTTTTCTACAATAAAACATTTCTACTGTAATCCCTGCCTTTACTTAACTCAATGCTGTTGCAGAAGGGTTTTTTTGTTTTCTATTTTTGTTTGTTAATCCTCACCTGAGAATATTTTTCCATTGATCTTTTCAGAGAGAGTGGAAGAGAGAGAGAAACATTATGTGAGAGAAACACACTGATTGGTTGTCTCCTACATGAGCCCCGACCAGGGCCCAAGTGGGTAAGGAGCCTGCAACCAAGGTAGGTGCCCTTGACCAGAATCAAACCTGGGATCCTTTGGTCCCCAGGCTGCTGTTCCATCCATTGAGCAAAACCAGCTAGGGCTACCATTTTTATATATTACTTCCATTTTATAAATATATTACAGCTGCATAAACACTTAAGATGAACACTGGAAGGCAGGCCTGATTTAAGATGCAGGATCTCACAGGATCCCAAGTCTAATTACTTTTTAATGTATGTGAGGAAAGAACATGCTCAATTGACAAAAGTACTAAGAGAAAAAACATGTTTTCCTTTAATTTTATAAAATCATTGCAAGAAAATACAAATTAAAATCAGGATAATCTTTGTTTTCTACAAGGCAGGCAAAGTCAATTAAAAATATCCAGTACTAGGGAAGGTGAAGGAATAAATTGGTTTGAATTTTTATGATGGCTATCAGGCAAGCTGTTGAAAATTTTAAAAATATGCTATGTTTTGACTCAGCAATTCTACTAAAAAAAAAACAAAACAAAACAAAAAAATTTTGATAAGGAGATAATTAGGCAGGTGCACATATATACTTATGTGCAAGGATTGAGCATTATTTATAATAGCACATAGAAAAAACAAAACAAAAAACCTTCGATTTCTATCTGTGGAACATCAGAAAAATATTTAAAGTACATCCATAAATACTAAATAGCATATAGCCATTAAAAATAATAAAATAGCATCAGAGACTCTAGGGAAGTAGCTACTGGGAGGGGTCCTGAATTTTAAGGATCAAATTGAAACTGTTTAAGCTTCCAGGCAGAGAAGAACAAGATACCAGCATGGGGTAAAGTCAGATCGTCATCGGCTTTGGTGAAATACCAATAACATTACAAAACTGTAAAAGATCAGTGCAAATCTAGATCTGAGGCCAATTAGGCCTCAGACTGGTAAATAGGCTTCGTTTCTTTGCTATCTGTCTAATCAAATGCAAAACTACAGATCCACTGAGTCAATCCAGATAGCTAAGTGAAGGTAAATAAGTACCAGATAATATTAAACACCACGTATTTTGGTGCTTTTTAAAAATCTTTTCAATGCTACTAACAATGTTATTATTACTTTTTTTTTTTCAGGATTTATTTTTAAAATCTTTATTGTTGAAATATTACATAGGTCCTCCCCCACCCATTAACCTCTTTCAGACTGCTCCTGTCCCACCCCTCAATTGTCTGTGTCCACATGTTATGCATATATGCATACAAGTTCACTGGCTGATCTCTTTCCACCCACCTCCCACTGTTACTATTATTCTTAACTATGTGCCAGGTTCCATTCTAAGCTCTAAGCACTTTTTTTAATATTAACTCATGTAATCCTCTTAAGCAGCGGTTCTCAACCTGTGGGTCACGACCCTTTTAGGGGTCGCCTAAGATCATCGGGAAATGCAGATATTTACATCACGATGCATAACAGAAGCAAAATTTCATGGTTGGGGGTCACCACCACATGAGGAACTGTATGCAAGGGTCTCGGCCTTAGTAAGGTTGAGAACACTGCTCTTAAGGGCCATAGGATACAGGTACCATTATTCCTGTTTTATAGATAAGGAATCTCAGACAGACAGGGGTTAAATATCTTGCCTAAATTAGTAAAAGGCAGAGTTAAGATTTAAACCTACAGTTTAGCTATTCAGACCATCCTCTTGATCACTGCATTTATAATGCCTCTAAATCAGCGGTTCTCAACCTGTGGGTCGCGACCCCTTTGGGGGCCCATCGACCTCATCACAGGGGTTGCCTAAGACCATCAGAAAAGATACTTACATTACAATTCACAACAGTAGCAAAATTACTGTTAGGAAGTAGGAAAAAAAATAATTTTATGGTTGGGGGGTCACCACAACATGAGGAACAGTATTAAAGGGTCCCTGCATTAGGAAGGTTGAGAACCACTGCTCTAAATTAATAAGATCCTGATTTAAAGAAATACTAAATGCCTTTTTGAAATTAGATATATCCCTAGGTCCAACTATTCTGTGTTCAATCAAATTCTTTTAAAATTACTATACAATAAATTCTCTTCTTACTTATGCTATCTCTCATTGTAGGATATTTGCTTCTATTACAGAGGGAATAAAAGATGATTCTTCAAAGACTGAATACTTGCTCACATAAGATTTCTATTTTATAGCTAAGACTGCCACCTAGTGGGCCACAGCAAAAATCTTTATCAATAAAATCCAGACAAAGAACTTTGAGGTATAAAATTCAAAACACACAAAAAACTAGGAAGACAAATACTAAGATATTAGAGGCCTGATGCAGGAATTCACGCCCGGGTGGGGTCCCTCAGCCTGGCCAGCGATGGACGGCAGGTGAGCTCCAGAGCGCGTCGCCGGACCCCAGCAGCAAACTAACCTACCAGATGGAGAGTCTGCCCCCTAGTAGTCAGTGCGCATCACAGTGACTGGTTGAGCCATCAGACAGCATATTACACTTTTATTATATAGGAATGTATCAACTTTCAATCAGACTTTTCTGGAAACTCGCGTTTTCCATAATTAACAAAAATTCAGATTTTTTTAAATTAGTGGTTTATGAAATACTGATGCTTTCAACTAAAAGAACAGTGCCTCATCCCTGAGGTTCTCCCTAGGGCCTTACAGCACTGTATGAAGACCACAATGACTTTATGCAGCATGTTGTACTGTATGTGTTCCCCTGTCACTCCTTCCTCAGCCTATAGTTCAAGGACAGAAATCTTATTCACTTTAATGTCCCTTGTATCGATGATTGGCTTGAATGCAAAATTGCATGAAAAAAGTTTGAAGAGCCCTGGCTGATGTATCAGTCGTTAGAGCATCAGACCAGGATCAAAGGGTCTGGAGTTCAATTCCCAGTAAAGGGCATGCAACTGAGAGCAGCTTTGTTCTGCAGCCCTTGTCGGGAAGCCTGCAAGAGACAACCAATCTATGTGTGTCTCCCTCACACCAATGTATTACTGTACCTCTCTCTTCCTCTCCCCCTCCCCCACCTTCCCCTACACTCTATTCAAAAACAGTAGAAAAATACCAACTAAGGACTTTTTCAGAGTCCTGAATATTGTGATACTTTCAAAAAGCTATAATTCTTACTAATAAAAACCTAAGTGGTGATCATGCCGTGATTCCCTCACACCATCACACCATCACAAAATGGCTGTGTAACAGCAGGCGTGCACAGGTAGACAGGGCTGGGCTTGAAGTTGCGTGCGCAGCACAGAGCCTGCTGGGAATCCCGCCTCCTCCCAGCCTGGAAGCAGGACCCCCGGCTTCAGCTACCTCTTTGGGGAAATCCATAAGGAGCCTTGGGTGGTGGGTGGGGCTTCCCTCTTTGGGGCGATCAATCATGGGGCTCTTGCAATGTGACAGGGCACAGGCCAGGCTGGGGGACCCTCCCCGCACCAGTGCATGAATTTCATGCCTCTAGTTTTATATAAAAGAGAATGTTTTCTAAAAGTTGCTTAAGATTTTACAAGGTTTTGCCCTAACCAGTTTGGCTCAATGGATAGAGCATCAGCCTGTGTGCTCAAGAGTCCCAGGTTCGATTCCGGTCAAGGGCATGTACCTTGGTGGCGGGCACATCCTCATTAGGGGGTGTGCAGGAGGCAGCTGATTGATGTTTCTCTCTCACTGATGTTTCTAACTCACTCTCCCTCTCCCTTCCTCTCTGTAAAAAAAAGCAATAAAAATATTATTTTTTTAAAAAAGGTTTTACAAGGTTTTTTAAAATACTGATGTATTTCTCAGTGAAGGCAAAAATCCCACTGATATGATCCCATCCTAAGTGTGGTGATTTAGCACTACAGCATGGACAGAATTATCTGTATTATTTTGTTCATACCAATGCTTCAGCAAGACAAACCTCTAGTCCCCATCAAAAAGAAAAATTAATCTCCCTCCTTATCCAATATGATAATCATAAGAGCAAGTTACTTAAGAGAATATCAGTCACCAACAACTTTTTCCCAACCAGCATAAAGTTTTCATAGCAAGATATGAAGTAATATTTTTAAAAATAATCAAGAAATAGACTCTTTTTTAGGTACAACTGAACTACAAGCATAAGAAATCATAAAATATATGCATCATGCTATACAGACAGTCCTCGGGTTACATCAGACTCAATGTGTGTCGTTTCGTGGTTACATCGCCATCTCCCATTTAAAGTCTTTATTAAAAAAAAAAAAAGTTCTATCATTTAGCCGTATATCCACACATGTTTTATGTTTTTTATTATTTATTTACCACAAGTTAGGGTCAGGAATTGTTAGCTTTTAAATTTTTTTACTGTTTCACTTCATTACTGCTGTGTGTGTGCTCCATATGAGTGATGTAGGTGCTTTTGTAGGGGGGTTCGGACTTAGGGCAAAAATTGTGTTACTTTGCACCGTAGGAACAGATCTCCCACATAACTCGAGGACCTACTGTATAGGCAAACCGCTATGCCATGATTACAAGTGCTACAATTAACCTAAACTCTTTCTAATTACCAACTGTGTTCTGAGAATCAATGTTAGGAGTTACTAGCTCTAAGAGATGACAATGCTAAAAAAAAAAAAAAAAAAGGCAGTATTATAAAATTTGAGTTATATTTCTATTATATTATAAATTTTGTCACCTTAAATTTGTAACATACTTGCAAATTAAAGAGAGTATTATTACAGAAAGTCTTACCTTCATCCACAGAAAACTGACAGCTTTTATCATTGAAGAAAAGAATTTTCTTTTTATCAGGACGATTTACAAATAATATCTGGTCCCCTAAAGCCTTCAAGATAAAGAAAAATTTTCCAGTTAATTCCAAATTACTTTACCAATACCATCAACACCCAATTATTTCTTTCTTTCTCCCCCCACCCTTTTTTTTTTATAGCAAAGACTCCCATTTCTTTTAACCCTCAGTATATCAACTTCAGTTCTTGAGTTTCTTGAGCAGTTCTGACTATAATTAAGGGTTAATATTTCAAGACGTTTATTCTTAGAGGTCTTTCAAAGTACAGAAAAAAAATACCTATTTAAAAAAAAACAATAAAATTTGATATGTGTGGCAATTATAATTTAGAACAGGGCCTTTTTATTAATCTAAGAAAAATGGCAGGATTTTAGTGTTTTTACTTTTCCCTCTACCTTGAAATATTTTGCTACTTACTCATCATTACACCTCAATTATTTCCAAGTATGTTTTAAAAGCTAAAATAAGAAAATGGAAGAATGATCAAACACCTACAATTGTAATGCTCTAGCGAAATAGCCACATTTCAGTTTTCTTATTGCCCAAATGACTGCATCATAAAAAACTAGAAAGACTTTGTTGTTTTTAACCTTTCTTGAACACTTCAGAAATGTTCAGAAATGCTGGCAATTCAGAATTTATTTTCTACTACTCAGCGCAATGACAAGAAAACTGAAGATGTTTCACTATTATTGAGTGAAAACAAGGATGAAAAAGCCTGAGAGCAGCACTTTAGAACAGCGGTCGCCAATTGTAGTCCGTGGACCACTAGTGGTTCGTGAGGTGTGAAAGGTTGGCAACCGCTGCTTTAGACTCTACTGCAAACTACAAGTGCAAACTACAAGTAAAATGCAAACTACAAGTGCTTATAAGACAACACCACAGATGAATAATCTCAAGCTTACAAATCAATGTGAATGACCTATTTTGAAAGACATAAGAAAATAAAGTATTTTTACCCAGTTAGTTATTCAACAGGAAGGACTTCATCAAATAAAGTAGACTTCATTGCACCCAAGTAGTAAAAACAGAATAAATATTCTGGGTTCAAACAATTTAGAAATAATCCCTCCTAAAAATGAAATAGACTATGTTTTTCATGACTCCTTAAGCTTTAGGGAACACAGCCACTAAAGGTAAGGTGCCAAAGTAACTTTACATCACAAAATTGTTTAAAATAGAATAAGCAATTACCAGTTTATGCCACTGTTCTACTTAAGAATGTCATGAAAAGCCTACTACCTAGTAATAATGCCGGTCTCTAAGAAAAAATAGGGGTAAAAAAACAAAAACAGAAGAAAACAGGTAGCACTCTCACCCGTTAAGCTAGGATTCAGTAGTTCTACGTTTTTAACATCTATAAAGCACATAATTTATATATTTTGGTCACATTTTATTTGCAGCATTTCTACAGGTTAAGCTTACCAGTAGATATTTTTTAAGTTAAAAATCTTAAAAGGGTGAGGCTTCTAGTAATGGTCAAGTAGCTCCTAAAGGACTAACTCTTCCACAGAAAATAACTATAAATTCTGAACATTTTTCAAAAAAGTTAAGAGCTAAAAGAACAAAACAGATCATATGCCACCCACTGTTGAAAAGACAAAGTTTGGAGTGCAGTCTAGCTAAGATACCTGACCCCACTTAAAAACAAAACCAATAAATAAAAACATTCTTTGGAGGAGTAAAACAGAATCCTTGGTCTTTATACTGATAGCTCACAATGTTCAGTAAACAAGGACATTATCCAACAGAAACTTATTAGATATATGAAGAAACAGGAAATTCAAGGGACAGAGTCAGTGCAGACCAGCTCCAAGATGAAATTAGAAGAGGATTTTAAAGCATCTATGTAAGAAATTATACTCAATGGAATAATGGGAAATTTGCTTGTAAAGAATGAAATGAAATTTCAAAAGAAACCATAAAAAAAAAAACCATAAAGAGTTTAGAAATGAAAAATATATTATCTAAAATAAAAATTAACCAATCGGGCTTAACAAATTGGAAGTAAAGTTAGTGGACTTAATAGATGAATAGAACAAACAAAAAAACTGGTTGGAAAAGTATACATAAATAGAGCCTCAGAAAACTGTGGGATAACATCAAAAGGTCTAATATATATAATTGAATTACCAAGAAGTGGAGGAGAGAAAGGAGTAATTTTTTCCAACAGGAAACAAAAATAATGAACCTGCTTACATGTTAGCATCGATCATCAGTAACTGAAGAACAGAGACCAGCAGCCTTTCCATGTGAGTTCCAAACTTAAACAGGAAATGTAATCTGTATGACTTTCCATTAAATTCTCACTCAAGCATATGTTTTTATTGATTTTTGAGAGAGACAGAGAGACATCAATGCAAGAGAAACATACATCAGTTGCCTCCCATATTTCACCTGACCTAGAATGGAATCTGCCACCTTTTGATGTATGTGATAATGTTGTAACTAACTGAACTACCCAGCCAGGGCAAAACTTTACAGAAACATTCTGAAGAGTCAAAAAATCACATACATCATCACCACAAACAGGAGTTGTCATAGGTACACAAAAATGGCTGTGCTCTGTAGCACAAACACAAATTTTAAATTTTCAACTGCCCCACCACAACCCCAAGTATATAAGATGGAGGCTTTACAAATAAAAATTTAGCCCCAGCCAGGTGGCTTAGTTGGTTGGAGTGTTGTCCCATACACCAAATGATTGTGGTCCAATGCCCGTTCAGGATTCATATGGAAGGCAACAGATCAATGTTTCTCACATCAATGCTTCTAATATATACTCAGGTGAAGATAAAAACAAAAATTTAAAAATTCTTGTGTTGTTTCAACGCAAAATGACATTATTAATTCAAATTACATTAAGGCATCAAAAGAAAAGTTACCTTGACAGCTTTCTGGGAATTGGGCAGACCTTCCTCTATGTCTTCTAGAAGAATTCCTCCTAATCCTCGCTGGTCATGCTTATCTAAAAGCCTAAGCAGAGCCTTCTTATCTTTTAAGTTGTACTTGGGCTTGAAGGCATACTTCCCATCTATTACTTCAATTTTGGGATTATTGACTAATGCCTGCAACAGCGACACAATTTGAATATATTAATAAAAGAAAAGTTCATATATACTTTCTTAAACTACTAATTATTTTAAAAATACAATACCCAAATAATGGAAAAATTAAAAGTATCTTATGTATATCAACTAGATCTAAAACACTGGACATCCAGGATCCAAAATAATAGACTATAGAGATCAGCATGGTGCTCACTTTCTATAAAAGAAACTTTATTATATAAATTATTTGAATGAGAAATAAACCATTTTATCACAACTACTTTGAAGAAAGCTATACCCATATTCTTTTGGAAAACCAAAAAAGGTAAGAATCAATAAAACAGCTATTAACATTATAAAATGAACTGGGTTTTGCCTATCCCACCCACAAAGTATATAGTTTACTGTATGTTGCCTTTATGGGATAAACACTACATTGGGATGAAGATATCAACAGCCAGTCTGCCCCACTTGGTACCATATGACACTAGAGGCTATGGAAGAAAATTAAAAGGACCAAAAACTAGTGTATATAAGAATGAAACCAAGTAGGAACATAGGAATTACTGAATACGATTATGTTCCTAGTCAGTTCTGTTGTACAGCAAATATCAGAAGAAAACTCTTCAAGAAAGAGCAACCCTATTTTCTTTTGCAGATGCCAGCCTGATCCTGAAAGGAGAACAAAAAGAAACAAAGAAGGAGGGAGAATAAAATAGTAATAAATGTAATCTTTTAATACCTGTAGTCTGTGAAATTCCAAGATTAGGTATAGCAATAAAATTTAAATGTGGATTACCACAATTTGTATATCATTAATACAATGAGCTACAATGATAGTGATTAACTGGTTTATATTGTGAAAATCAAGAACAATATTTCTCTTGGTAAAATAAATTAATTGAATTATATTTTAAGAATTTTACATTTGGTCTTTAAAATAAAGCACTGGTCCTAGAAAACAATCTTCTAAATTGTCATTTCATATTTAAACAGAAAAGAAGCAAATATCTGAATTTTTAAATTTCTATCCATTTCCAAATTTGCAATGGTCACCGACTGGTTTGGGGCTCCTTTTCTTCCAATGCTGTGTGTACATACACAATATTCATAATTATTCCTCCAAGTTACCCAGTAAAGGCAGTACATAAAACTATCAAATCATACTAGTAGTAATACTATAATAAATATCTCAATGAATGAAATTTCTTGCTACCCCTACAATACCTCATGCTTTCAATGTTCCAAAACATTTGTAAAAACAATACTATTTCCCAACACATATATTATAAATTCAGCAATTCAAAATAAGCAACTATAATTTTGCAAAAACTACATGGAGCCTGGGCAGTGTTGCCAAATGGTTAGGCATCGGTCCATGAACCAAGAGGTCCCTGGTTCCATTCCCTGTCAGTCAGGACATACGCCCAGGTTGCAGGCTCAATTCCCCAGCAGGGTCAGTCAGTAGGCATAAGATTAATAATTCTCTCTCATCTTTGTTGTTTCTATTCTCCTTCTCCCTCTCTTAAAAAAAAAAAAAAACATATTTAAAAAAAACACACACAAAAAAAACTTGCTAGGCCAGAATGGCTCAGTGATTGTCAACCTGTGAACCAGGAAACCACGCTTTGATACTAAGTCAGGGCACATACTCAGGTTGCACAATCGGTCCCCAGTAGGGAACATGCAGAAGGCAGCTGATCAATTATTCCCTCTCATCATTGATATTTCTATCTCTCTCCCTCTACCTACCTCTCTGAAATCAATAAAAATATTTTTTATTGATTTTTTACAGAGAGGAAGGGAGAGTTAGAAACATCCATGAGAGAAACATCAGCTGCCTCCTGCATGCCCCCTACTGGGGATGTGCCTGCAACCAAGGTACATCCCTTGACTAGAATCGAACCCGGGACCTTTCACTCCGCAGGATGACGTTCTATCCACTGAGCCAATCTGGTTTTGGCAATAAAAATATATTTAATTAAAAAACAAAAATAGCTGAAACCAGTTTGGCTCAATGGAGAGAGCGTCAGCCTGCAGAATGAAGGGCCCTAGGTTCGATTCTGATCAAGGGCACATACCCTGGTTGGGGGCACATCCCTAGCAGGAGTTGTGCAGAAGGCAGCTGATCGATGTTTCTCTCTCATCGATGTTTCTAACTCTGTCCCTCTCCCTTCTTCTGTAAAAAATCAATAAAATATATTTTAAAAAAATAAAAATAAATAGAATATAATGACTAACTTTTTATAACTTTTATGCTAAAGTCTTTGACACTTTTAAATAGATATATAAGACGAGAGGCCTGTTGCATGAAGATTCGTGCAATAGGCCTTCCTTCCCCTGGCTGCTGGCACCAGTTTCCCTCAGGCACCTGGGACCCAGGCCTTCACTCTGTCCGCTGCCTTTCGTCTTCACTTCAGCCGGAGCACTGCTCCTATAGCTCCCTCCACCCCCACCCTCACCCTAATAGCAGGTGTTCCGCCCCATCGGGCCGCTTCACACCTGCATGCGTGCTCCCCAGAGGCCCGGAGCAGCTGGGGGTGGAGCATCTGCCATCTTTGTTGGGTTAATTTGCATACATACTCCTGATTGGCCAGTGCATGTCATGAAATGACAGTTAATTTGCATATTTCTCTATTCATGTAGATTGTATGAAAATCAAATAATCTTAAAATGTTTACAAAATACTCTATACCAATACTTTTATGAAAATGTAAAAACAATCATCAGTTTCAGTATATCAAAAACTCTTCTTATAGCATATATTTCATGGTAATCAACTATTTTTTTTAATAATATTTTAAGCCTATTCTTACCTCAGACATTAACCATTGTTTCTGCTTGAGTCCAATATCTAAATGTTGTGTTTCATCCAAAATTTCTTCTAAAGTTAGAGGATGTGTATCTCCTCGCTGATGACGTGTCTATTTGGGAGAGATAATATTGGAATTCTTCAATGCTAGATGCATTAAATAATAGTTACAAGTAAATAAATTGTTTCAGCAATGTAGAACATGGATTACTTGAAGCAGGACAATTATAGTGATGAAAAAAATGGACTACAAAATCAGACAGAACCAGGTTCAAACTCAGAGTTTTATAAAATCAAATGTTAAACTGAGAGAAAATATTTACAACATCACCAGGAACTAATCTTCCTAACATTTTAAGGGTTCCAAAAATCTAACAGGAAAATGACCCAAAGAGAGGAAGACATAAATCACAGAAAAAGAAATGCAATGACCTTAAGTACAAAAAGATACTCAACCTATTCCAAGAGATTTTTTTTACCTATTATGTTGACAAAAATCCATGACAAATAAAGGCTGTAAGAAAATACACGCCTCACATACTACTGTTACGAATACTAATCGAAGAGCATTTGAAATCTTGCTCCCCAGCATATGTCTGCAGTTTGACTCAAATAAATTCATAGAACATTTTTAATACTTTTTTTTTGTTGTTTTTTTTTTAGAGAAAGAAAAACATCAATTTGTTGTTTCACTTATTTGTGCATTTTTGGAGATTGAACCTGAAACTTTTGGTGTATCATCGGGATGTAACTCTAACCAACTAAGCTACCTGGCCAGAGCAAAAAATACTAATTGATACAACTCCTAGGAAGGACAATTTTATAACAAATATATTTAAATCCTATGACTCAACAATCCCATTTCTAGGAATTTTCCCTACACAGAAAAGTGACAAGGTCAAACACAGCAGCATCATTTGTATAAGGAAAATATTAGAAACAACCCACATGGCCGATTAAATAAATTAGCACATCTATGCTAGTATACACATGTTAAACAAAATGCAGATATCTTCTCTGTACAAATTTCAAAAGTCGTTCAGGACAAATTATTAAAAAACATATGCAGACACCAAATGTCAGTGAGAATGTGGAGGAACAGAAATTTTAATTCACTGCTGGCAGAAATGCAAAATGGTACAGCTGCTGTGGAAGACAGTTTGGCAGTTTCTTTTGAAATTAAACATACTCTTCATTACCATGTGATCTAGCAATTATGTTCCTTAGTATTTATTCAAAGATGAAAAATTGTGTTTACACCAAGACCTGCCTGCACACAGATGTTTGTAGTATTTTTATTCATAATTTAAAGTCAAAATTGGGAGCAACCAAAATGTTCTTTAGTAGGTGGGTTGATAAACTGTGGTATATACAGACATGAAATATTATTCAGCACATGAACTATCAAGTCATGAAAAGACTTGGAGGAACCTTAAGTGCCTATTAATAAGTGAAAGAAGCCAATCTGATAAGGCTACATACCAACTATATGACATTCTAGAAAAGGCAAAACTATGAGGGCAGTAAACAATTCAGAGGCTGCTATGGGTTAAGAGAGCAGGAGGGATGAACAAGCAAGAGCACACAGGATTTGTAGGTCAGTGAAACTATTCTGCATGATACTATCATGATGAATACATTCATTATACATTTGTCAAAACTCATACAATGTACACTACCAAGAGTGAATCCTAATGTAAATTAGGGACTTAAAATGATAATGATGTATCAACGTATATTCATAGATTTTGAAGAATATGGTGCAGGATGTCGAGAGCCAGGGAGGTTGGGGGTGGCAGCAGTGAACACATGAGAACTCTGCTTTCTGCCCAGTTATTATAAACGTAAAACTGCTCTAAAAAAATAGTCACAGGTTGAGCATTGACCTATGAATCAGGAGGGCGTGGTTTGCTTCCTGGTCAGGGCACCGGTTAGGGGTTGTCGGCTTGATCTCCAGTAGGGACGTGAAGGAGGCAAGCGATCAATGATTCTCTCTCATCATTAATGTTTCTACCGTTCTCTCCCACCCCTCCCTTTCTCAAATCAATAAAAATATATTTTAAAAATCTGCAACTAGTTGAATATCATAACCCATCAAAGCTTCCTCTGCTCAACACACTATGACACACCTGAAAGATCCACACATTAGTACATTTAAAGGTGGGTAAATTATATCTTAGTTGCCTAAAAGCATCCCTTGACCTTTCTCCATATAACTTCAAATTCTCATTGACAACTGAAAAGTAAGTTAATAAGTAAATTAATAAACTATAAGGAGTTTTAAAATATATATTTTATTGATTTTTTACAGAGAGGAAGGAAGAGGGATAGAGAGTTAGAAACATCAATCAGCTACCTCCTGTACACTCCCACTGGGGATGTGCCTGCAACCAAGGTACATGCCCTTGACAGAAATAGAATAAGGAGTGTGGTCAATTTGCATATTACCTTTTTATAATATTTTTTTGTTGCTGCCTTTAAGTTCTTGGTTTTATCAGATCTTCAAAAAGACTACACAAGGGACAATTGAAAACTTTCCAAGAATCAATTAACAGATCACCTTTCACATGTATTCTTTCCTCTCTCAAAAGAGGCCCTACCCTCATTCAAAAAAGGGGGTAAAACTTTTACTTCCACCCAAATTTATAATGCATTGCCTAGAGGTGTAATAAACTCTAGGGCCTCAAGAAAAGCGGAGGTCAAAAGAATATAAAAAAGCTTTTATAAAGATAACTGAAGTGTCACAGACTACCCACTATACAGCTTCTTGTCCTTTTCAGTCTTACGTATTTTTCCAACAGTTCAAAATGGGATACTCTGGCCCCTAACAGGGCTTTCTAAATTCTGATACATTATAGTTCATAGGCAATTGAGAGCAGTGTCATTTAAAGAACTCTGTCTCTTCTATCTCCACATACTCCACCTCCATGCTGTTTCAAGTATTTAAGTATGTCATTTTTCTCAGCAATTCCCAAAATTCACTCCTTGAATATTTATTAGCTTGAAGAAAAAGCACATTTAAAGAGCTGAAACAGTACCAAATAAGGAGGCTGATTCTTTTACATATAACAGAAGTATTTTCCAGGACTACCAAATTGTTCAAATTATCTCCATAAAACCCACAGACAAAAACTGCATACAAATTATTTTAGATTAAGTGTGAATTATTCATTGTGAAAGTTTAAAACCTATTTTGTCAAATCCTATCATAAAATTTTTATTCTAATTAGATGTAATTCTCATTAGATCTTTTAACCAGTTTAATATTCCTGCCTCCTATTACAAAAGTCATAGCTAGCTCTAAGACCAATTCTTTTTTTCTAATATTTTCATTGATTTTTATTATTTTATTTTTTTTTTAGAGAGGAAAGGGAGAGAAACATTGATGAGAAACATTGATTGGCTGTCTCCTATACGCCCCCTACTGGGCATGTATCATGACTGGAATCAAAACAGTGAACTCCTGGTGCATGGGATGATGCCAAATCAACTAAGACACAACAGTCAGGGCTCAATTCATTTTTAACAATAGATATCCCTTTTCCATTAAATATCCCAAAATAAAGTTATTCTGAATTATTCCTATTTATTTATATCTAAAAGCTGAATATCAGAGATCAGAAGATGCAGGCACACACATTTAGAAAAGCAATAACGCATCTTTTTTCCATATCCCTTACTTCATAAGTATTTTATTATGTAATTTACCAGAGGTCCAGTGCATGAAAGGGGGTGTGTTCCTCAGACCAGCCTGCACTTTCTCCCATCTGGGACCCCTCCAGGGATGTATGACTGCCTTGTGGGATCAGACCTAAATGGGCAGTCAAACATCCCTCTCAGATTCCAGGACTGCTGGCTCCCAACTGCTCGCCTGCCTACTTCCTGATTGCCCCATAACCGCTTCTGCCTACCAGCCAGATCACCCCCTAACCATTCCCTGCCAGCCTGATTGATGCCTAACTGCTCCCCTGTCAGCCTGGTCACCCCCAACTGCCCTCCCTTGCAGGACTGGTCCCTCCCATCTGCCCTATCCTACTGGCCTGATTACCCATAACTGCATTCCCCTGCTGGCCATCTTGTGTCCACATGGGGGCAGCCATATTGTCTGTTAGAGTGATGGTCAATTTGCATATTGCCTTTTTATATTAGGATAATGATTCAATGTAACATATTTGATCTATATAATTTTCATCTCAATTACCTTAGTAATATCTTTTAGTATGCATTGTATAATTTATTTCTCAGAAGTTTTTATATTATTTAAAATGCATATTGTCCAGTCAGTGCGTCTCAGTGGTTGAACATCAACCCATGAATCAGGGGTCACAGTTCAATTCCCAGGCTGGGCATATATTTGCATTTTAGGCTTGGTTCCCAGGAGGGAGCAGGCAAGAGGCAGCCGATCAATGATTCTATCTCACCATTGATATTTCTATTCTCTCTCTCCCTCTCCCTTCCACTCTGAAATCAATTAAAATATATTTAAAATGTGTATTAATCTCTTTATTTGAACTTAAAAGTAGAAGATATTTTATGATATAGCTGGTTGCTTTGACAATGGAGACTAGCTTTGTTAATCAAGAGATATTTTCCATAAATCAAATAAGCTAAGCTTTCAGTCTGAGGGTTTTGACAAAAATGTATTTATATACATAGGATAAAAGCATTTTATGAAAAACTACATTGGCAAAGGTGTAACAAAATTAATATTTTTATTTTCTCAATCGCTTCTGATTGTACTAGATTAAAGAGTTTCTACAGGGGAAGAAGAGAAAATGATATAATGAAAAACTTGCAAAATCCTTGTAAAGCCTTTTTGATATACTCCTAGAAACTAAAAAAGTCAATGGTTAAGGATCAGGTAACAAATACTTTGGCAAGTTAGACTATTATCATTTTGCTTTCAACAAAACTGAAGAGCTTAATACAACTATCAACTAATGGATGCTTGATGATAAATCACTAATTTTTGGCATGTAACTTACAAGATTTTGCTATGATAAAACTCCCATTAGAATATAAATTTATATAACCATTTCTCAGCACTTAAACCTACAAAATCTAAAAATAAAAGAGAAATTGCTGCCAAATCCTGTTTCATTTTATCAATAATTTATTTGTCTTTCTCCTCCCTCTCTTCCCCCCCCCTCTCTCCAGATATAAGAATCACTAGTGAAGAATTAAAGACAGCACTATGCATTTGATTAAAACAAAAAATTTTGTTGTTAATCCTCACCTGAGGATATTTTTTTCCATTGCTTTTCAGAGAGACTGCAAGGGAGGGATAGAAGAATAGAGAAAGAGACAGAGACAGTGATTGATTACCTCCCACAAACACACTGACTGGGACTGGGGATCGAACCTGCAACCCAAGTTAAATGCCCTTGATCAGGAATCAAATATACAACCCTTCAGTGTGTGCAGGGACACACTAACCACTGAGTTACTGACTAGGGCTGATTTCATTTTAGAAAAATGAATTTCTATTGAATAATTATTACAAAGTACATTTTAATATATTTTACTGATTTTTTACAGAGAGGAAAGGAGAGGGATAAAAAGTCAGAAACATCAATGAGATAGAAACATCGATCAGCTGCCTCCTGCATGCCCCCTACTGGGGATGTGCCCACAAACAAGGTACATGCCCCTGACTGGAATCAAACCTGGGACCTTTCAGTCCATAGGCTGACGCTCTATCCACTGAGCCAAACCGGTTTTGGCACAAGTAAATTTTAATCAAAATTTTCAGATAAGGCATTCTTACCAACTGTGCTAATAATTATGGTACCTTAAAGCCAAGGTATTTTTAATGCCTAGAGTATTACAGTCACAAGGAAAACATTTCTAATCCTATCTTAATAAGGAGGGAATATACAAATTGATCATTACACTGTAACAAGATGGCAGCGCCTACAGAGGAAGCAGGGATTCTGTAACACAAAGATGGCTGCACCCACAGCAGAGACAGGGATCCCATAACACAAGACGGCCCTCAGCGGAGGCCAAGTTCCCATAATAAGCCTTAATGAGCAATCAGTAGGCTGTATGGCGCTGGGCCTGGGCAGGGGACCTGAGGCTGCACCCCCCACCTGGTGGAGCTTGACAAGAGGACCTCAGGCTGCATCCCTCTACGGGAATTGACTTATCCTTGAATTCATGCAAATTAAATATATATATAAAATCTTAACATGCAAATAGACAGAATGGCAGAATAACCTAACACCCAGTAACTATGGTGTGCGCTGACCACTAGAGGGTGTGCATGAAACATGGCAGGCATTGGTGACAGAGTACAGAACATAGCAGGTATTGGTCACAGTGGGATGGTGGAGCAGGTAAGCGGGCGATCGGACATCCCTCACACAATCCAGGACTGTTGGCTCCCAAATGCTTGCTTGCCTGCCTTTCTGATTGCCCCTAACCACTTATGCCTGCCAGCCTGATCACTCCCTAACTGCTCCCCTGTCAGCCTGTTTTCCCCTAACTGCCCTCCCCTAAAGGCCTGGTCACCCCTAAATGCCCTCCCCTGCAGGCCTGGTCTCCCCTAATTGCTCTCCCCTGCAGGACTAGGTCCCCCCCAGCTGGTCTTCCCTCCAGGCCCGGTCATCCCCAAGTTCCCTCCTCTGCCTGTCTGGTCACCCCTAACTGCCCTTCCCTGCAGGCTTGATCACCCCCAACTCCCCTCCCTTGCAGGCTTGGTTCCTCCCAACTGCCCTCCCCTGTTGGCCATTTGTGTTGGAGTAATGGTCAATTTGCATATTACTCTTTTATTGGATATGCTAAAGGGCTGGTGCATGGGTGGAGGCCAGCTGGTTTGCCCTATGGGTGTCCCGGATCAGGGTGGGGGTTCCCTTGGGGCACAGGGCAGCCTGGGCGAGGGGCATGTGGTGGTTTGCAGGCCAGCCACGCCCTCCAGGGACCCAACTGGAGGCCCTGCTATCTGGGACTTATCTTCTATAACTAAAACTTTGTAGCTTTGAGCGGAGCCAAGCCTCCTGCATGCTCCATGGCCGCAGCCACCTTGGTTGGGTTAATTTGCATACTTGCTCCTAATGGGGTGGTGGGCATGACTGGTGGGTGTAGCAGAGTGGTGGTTAATTTGAATATTACTATTTTATTAGTTAGTGTGCCAGAAATTCTATCCTTTGCCATTTTTGCTGAAAAACTGTAGTTATCAATTTAAATATGTGCAAAGGGATACCTAACTTTTCAAAACTGTTTCAAAGAACAGGAGTAAAAATTTGAACACTGTCCTAGATAAATAAAATTACAATAAAGGTTGTCTATTTAAGTGAAGACTATTAGCAAAAGAGCAAAAACATGACATTTAAATGTCAGTCTCCCTCAAAAGACGGACAGTCACAAGGACATACATTTTCTTCCTGGGTATTCTCAACTTTAGTGCTGCAAACAGTATATAGTGAGTTTTAAGAATTGTTTATCAGGTGGAGTAATGGATGGATGAAATTAATGGTGAATACATTAAGTGTCAAAGTATAGTATTTGATAATGGGAAGTTATAAACCAAATTTCTACTAGAAATTAAATGGACATAGGCAGACACCAAGACTCTTAAATTATGAAAGTCTCAGCATAAAATCTTGATTTTTATTTTTTAAATGATAGCTGAAATTTGAAATAATTATACATACAGAACTTTGACTCTTTTCAAGAGACACAACTACTAACTAAATGGGAATAAGAATTTGACAAATGAAGGGTGCAAATTTTAAATCAAGTAACCATCCTAGTTATAAATGAAATTTTGCTTTAGTAAGTTAGGATGCAAAGTCTTTAGTAAGCCAAAGTGTTACAATCATTAAAATTTATTTTAAAAAAATACTAAATCTTCCATCAAACATTAAATTCAAATAATTTTATGAATTAATGTTTTTCTAAGACCTTCAGTAAGTCTCTAATTTTCTCCTCCAAGATGTAGAAAAGCCATCACCATCACCTGCCTGAACTATGTAGTTTCTACTTCTCACATCAATGGAAGTAATATTCTTTTTCTTAGGGGTTTTGCAAACAGGAATTGACTTATCCTTGAATTAATGCAAATTAAATATACTTAGGTGACTCACTGAAATGTCAATCCTCTCTAACAATAAAGGCGTATTATGCTAATTAGACTGGACAGTTGAATGACCTTCCAGACATAGCCACTGTGACGGGGGCTGAGGCAGAGGTGGTTAGGGGCAATCAGGCAGGCAAATAAATGGTTAAAGGAGATCAGGCAGGTATGCAGAGTGATTAGGGGTGATCAGGCAGGCAAGCGGTTAGGAGTCAGCAGTCCTGAATTGTGAGAGGGATGTCCTACCAGATCGGGCCTAAACCAGCAGTCAGACATACCCCAAGGAGTCCCAGATTGCCAGAAAAAGCAGGCCAGGCTGAGAGACATCCCCCCCATCCTGTGCACAAATTTCATACACCAAGCCTCTAGTTAAATATAAAAGGCTTTGAAACATTATTTTTACAGTTTTAGAGATATAATAGGCATAAAATAAACTACAATTTTTTAAAATGTGATACATATATATATATATATATATATATATATATAAAAATTTACTTCTGAAAATCCCAATCCCCTTCTGTCAAAAGGTTAAACAGAATTTATTATCTGAAAGAAGTACTTACTTTCATATAATTCACTATCTTAGCAAGAACGCCAAACTTATATCCAGAGCTTCCTGAAAGAGCTTTCAAGTTAAATGATCCATTGCTGTGATCTGAAAATAAAGTTCAAATAACATAAGATTTTCATATTAGATGTGATTCTGACTTGTAAGCAGCTAAGATGACTTTTTAAACAGCTAAGATGACTTTAATTCAGATAAAGATTTTTCTTGTTTGAGATTTTCTATCCAGTGAATTCTATACTATAAAACTTGGTGAAAAGTTAAAATCCTTGAGTGTATAATTAACTACCCATTGTCTACTAAGGATAGGAACAAAGCATACATAATTCAAAAACATTAAAATACATTTCTTTTGTTAGTAGCTTTATCTCACTCTTTTTTTAATATATTTTATTGATTTTTTACAGAGAGGAAGGGAGAGGGACAGAGAGCCAGAAACATCAATGAGAGAGACATTGATCAGCCGCCTCCTGCATGCCCCTCACTGGGGATGTGCCCACAACCAAGACACACGCCCCCAACCAGAATCAAATCTGGGACCCTTCAGTCTGCAGGCCGACACTCTAACCACTGAGCCAAACTGTTCTCGGCTCTCACTCTTTTCTTAATTCTGATTAGATTTCCCCCATAAATAGAAGTCTTTTTAAACAATACAGATCTCAATCTGATCCCTAGTGCTTTTCTTTTTAAGTTTTTTTTAATCCTCACCAGAGGAATTTTTTTTTTCAATAATTTTTAGAGAGTGGGAGGAAGAAAGGAGAGAGAGAAACATCAATATGAGAGACACACATAGATTGGTTGTCTCCCCTATGCACCTCAACCAGATACCTGCAACTCAGATATGTGCCGCCTTTTTTTTTTTAATCTTCACCCAAGGATATTTTTTCATTGATGTTTTAGAGAATGTAAAAAGGAGGGAGAAGGCGGGAGAGAGAAACATTGATGTGAGAGAGACACAACAACTGGTTGCCTCCCAAACCTGCCCCGACCAAGACTAGGGGTTGAACCTGAAACCAAGGTACTATAGCCCTGGAACAGAAATCAAACGCAAGACCCTTCGGTTCTCAGGATGACATTCTAACCACAGAGCAACCAGCCACAGCCAGGTAGTTTGTCTTCGATCTGGAATATAACCAAGACCCTTCAGTGTGCTGGCCCAACACTCTAACCACACTGGCCATAGTGCTTTTCTAACAAACTTAAAACCATGAGAAGTGGTTACTTCCGGGGATAAAGAGTTCAATATATCACTTATGACATCAATTTCTGCTTATAAAGTTAAAACAAATGGGCATTAATTAATAAAAAGAATACCATAATTAAAGTAAAGTTGAGAGATAAGTTAGGAATAAGAACTGTTAAGTACTGCCACTTCATAAACATGGATGCTTAGAAAGAATGATAGCATGAAACGAGGGGCAATCTGTACAGAGGATTATTTGTTTCAGAACATCTATCATTTGTTGCATTCTTACAGGCACAAATCTAATGCCACCCTGCAGCATAAATGCATTCCTTTAGTCAAAATCAAGAATCAGTAAAAAAAAAATTCATCATAAACACTAAAAAAAAAAAAAAAACCAACAACAACACACATTTCAGAAGTACACTTTCTATTAGCATGGCATCAGGTCAGAAATTATGAAGTTCCCATATGGCTGATACATACGAGTAGAGGTTAAATAAAATGGGAGAGAGTCAATGTCTGGTACCAGCTTGATAAAATAATTTAAGCAAAAGAATGCATTAGAATAACCACAAATCAAATGGAACAATTGTCAGAGATCCAAAAGAACAGCTTCTAGATGGCAATACTCCTTTGAGATTAGTGAAAAGGCTTTATTGAATATGCTTTCATGACTCTAAAATGAGACTTCATATGCAATTTTCATCTAAAAATAACTGTTATAATTTTGGTAGTTTATTTGACACACTGAAGTCTACTTTACTAATGTTTCCCAAAATATCAATAGTAAGAATGAGAATGCAATATAAGTGTACTTTCCCACTCATTTTTCCAATTATGAAATATTACCTATCTATAGGTAAATTTTTCAGATGTTCAGGACCCTTATAACAATAGCAGTAACTAATCTTTACTGAAAATTTACTATTTGCCAAAAGCCCTGCTAAATGATTTTTTCATTTAATCTCTCCCCAAAGTCATATTTAGGAGATACTATTGTTCACTTTTAAACAACAACAACAAAAAAAACAGAATAGTAAGTGGCAGGATATATATTAAAATCCAGGGATAAACCCTGTGATTTAATCATTAACTCGCCTTTTACACAGATTATGCCATCAGAAATTGACTATTTTGTCAGAGTATGGAAATTCATAAATGTACATCTAATGTTTTCTTGTTTAAGTTTAAAAATGATGAGTATGTTAAGGTTAAGCACTAAATGGCCAATCATGATCCACATAGTTTTGTTTACCAAAGGGTCTCCATCATTTAACTCATTACGAGCCATAGTAAACAATAAATGTTGTCCTAGCCCATGGATCGGCAAAATCATTAGTCAACAGAGCCAAATATCAACAGTACGATTGAAATTTCTTTTGAGAGCAAAATTTTTTAAACTTAAACTTCTTCTAACGCCACTTCTTCAAAATAGACTCGCTCAGGCCATGGTATTTTGTGGAAAAACCATACTCAAGGGGCCAAAAAGCCACATGTGGCTCGAGAGGCATGGTTTGCTAACCACTTCCTTAGCCAGTTTGGCTCAGTGGATAGAGTGTTGGCCTTCGGACTAAAGGGTTCCAGGTTCTATTCCAGTCTAGGGCCCGTACCTCAGTTGCAGGCTCCTTCCTGGCCCAGGACCTGGTTGGGGCCCATGCAAGAGACAACCAATCAATGTGTTTCTCTCGCATTGATGTTTCTCATCTTTCCCTCTCTCTCCTACTCTAAAACAATGGAAAAATATCATTAGGTGTAAAACAAACAAAATTTCTACTTCTGAAAAAAATTTTTTTTAGTATTTTATGGCATTTACCTATAATTAAAATAAGTCTATAATAGTAAGCATTTACAGACTACTATATTGTTATAATAGCCACACCCATAATTAAAAACCTTGATTCTGTTATGCTTAGAACACAACTTTAAATACACCATAAATAAGAGTTCTTTTGCCATTTAAATTCACAGGTTGCCGTGGCCATGGTTTGGTTGTTTGGAGCATGGTCCCATACACCAGAAGGTGCCAGGTTCAATTCCTGATTAGGGCACATACTCAGGTTTCAGGTTTGATCCCTGTTTAGGGCACGAGGCAACCCATTGATGTGTCTCTCTCAGATCAATGTTTCTCTCTCTTTCTCTCCTCCTCCCCCTCTAAAAATCAATTAAAAAAAAAAAAAAGACATATCCTTGGGTGAGGATTTAAAAAACTGAATAAATTTCAGACTGCTTTTTTAATGTGGGTGGTATTCCTATCCCCTCCTAATTAGTAAAGCCAAAAATCTTATTTCTCTTTTTTCTCAGAATTTTTTCTCTATCAAACCACCACATGCGAGTAAAAAACACAGTAATGAAGGAAAATATATAAGTTATAAAATTGTATGCACACTTCCTAGAGAAAATATAAAGCCGATAACCCTGGGCTGTTTGTCTCCTAGGTTACTACCTTTCTCGACATTATCTTCTAGCCCCAGCACCGAAATATTCACTGAAGGATCTGAAATATTGCAGTTAAACAATGAGGAAACATCATTTTTTTTTTTGCTAACTTACAAATTCCTATGCAGGGGTTTAGCTGAAGGACAAAAATAAGGCAAGAAAAGGGGTGACAGCTGATATCCTAGTCAGCTTTATTCACATATATGAATGATTTACTCGTAAGGATGGCAGGACTTAATGCAAATGAATGTAGAGGAAACTGTCAGCTGCCCTGTGGTTCAACCAATAGAAGCACAGCTCCATATTGGCTGTGCACTAGACTGCATTACAAACAGACCGTACCATCGATACCATCGCTTCAACAGCAGCCCTTCAGACAAGAGGTAGGTTTATATGATTTTTTTTCATTATGGAAATTCATAAATTATGATGCAGTATAAAAATATCTTACCATAAAAATCAAGCAGAAAGCTTTGTTTCTACTAAAAACCAAAATAAGCAATGTATTCATTTCATTGCTTGGCAGGATTTTATTATGGAAACATAAAGACTGCCTGTGCTATTTGAGAGCACCCTTACCATCTGTGCCTTAATGGAAAATTCATGACATTGTCTTTAACCGGATCTATATCTAGACCTCAGAGTAAGCCATAAGCATTTGATTTTAAATGGTTATTTGCTAATTTCATTTTCTTTGAACTATTTCATTTCAGCAGTTTGGTCTGCCTTAAACAAAGGATTTTTCTTAAAGAAAAATCTAGACTAAAAGCTAATTTGAACTAAAGCTTTCTGATTATATATGTGCAAATCATATTGGCTAGTAAAATGCAGTTGCTTACAAGAAAGTTTGATATATTTTAACAAGTGTGAGAAAATAGTTTAAATTTTGTTTATTTAATTTTGTTAATCTATAAAATATTACAACTGTGATCTTTATATAAAAAGACCATAAAGGTACCATTATGTAGGCTGCTTTATACTATAACCAAAGACATAATTTCTAGAGCTTCAGACTTTTCTAACATTTTAATTTCCTTACATAAGTAAAATCTTAAAAGTCCATATTACTGTAATGTTCAAGTCATGCTATTTTTAAATGAAAACCTTTTTGAAATAGCCTTTCATTTTTGCATATGCCACAAAAAGATAACACAGTAACTTCAATGTTAAAGTTATTCACAAATTGAGCCTCACAGTAAATACAGGGTAAGTCTTATTAATTCACTGTATTTAGAAATAAAAATATGGCCTAAGAACTGGTTAAGGTAGGATAATATAATACCTTTCAAGGTACTAAAATTACTTTCATAGCTCAGATTAACCATTCATATCTACTAAAAATCAGTAGCAACTGCTGACCAAATGTCTAATTTTATAATACTCAAGCATGAAAATACCACTATTTAGTAGATGCTCAAAGATATTACCTATAAATGTTGACCTAAAGATTCAACTTCTGCCCTTTTCTTCGCTGGTAAATCTATTTAAAGAACTTTTTGTCATAGTTTTTGTTTTATTTCTTAGCTGCATATAGCTAATATAAGTATCCCTTACAAAGACCAAAGGTTGCTATAAGAAGATATTAGATCTCTTCAGGTTTAGCACAATGGGGTTACCTAGAAAACATTCCTGTTTACCATACAAAGTATGGGTACCCAAAAAGAGTCTCAGATAAAATAAAAACCACTCTGCAAAAAAAAGTTAACTTATAACTCAAATTTCAGGTAAATTATAACCCAAAACCCCTACCACCTACATTGTTTAAAAACCATAATCAGCCTGCATTTCCCTGGTAACACATAACACCTCTCTAGGTAGCACAGATGGAGGCTCATTGCTGTTTCACTGAACTGACGAGAGGCATGGCCTGTCTCACAGAGTTCCAGGGCTAAGTGTATTGCTCTATATGTAAAAGCCATTATTATTAATTGATCATATTTCAAAGTGACATGCTTAAAAGGCACAAGAAAATTCAATTCACGGGCTTTTACCATAAATACAGCAAAAGCATAAACTTATTCTGATTTAGCAATTCAAAATTTCAAAACTGTTCCTAGTCTTAGCCCCATAAATTATTTCACTCGAACCATTTGAAATTGGAGGAAAAATAGGTGAAGGTAATTGTTTCAAAAATTAACAAAGTAAATAAGTATATGGTATTTACCTTAACACTTCCCCATTCCTATAATGAAATTTTACTTTATTATTTTAATATATTTTTACTCATTTCTGAGAGGAAGGGAAAGGGAGAGACAAATGTCAATAATGAAAGAGAATCATTGATCGGCTGCCTTCTGCATGCCCCTGTACTGGGGATTGAACCCACAACCAGGCATGTACCCTTGACCAGAATCAAACCTGGGACCCTTCAGTCCACAGGCCTATGTTCTAACCACTGAGCCAAACTAGCTAGGGTTGTAATAAAATTTTAAAGGGACTAAAGGAAATGCAAAAAAGACTTTTGTCTTGTTTTTTTGCCATTTTCTCTTACTTTTCAAAAGGCATGTTTACAGCATTTGCTTGATATGAATTTACACTTTAATTTCAAAATATAGTCTCAGGATATAAAAAAAAAAATCCTAATGAGCAATATCTTTTTGCATGTCTAGTTTTTTTCAATCCAAAGTGAATTCATTTTACCCTAAAATTAACACAAAAAATTACTAGAGCTCTGCTGTACTTTGGGGAGAAAAATAAATCACATGAAATAATTTCGCATTATATGGGTTATAAGGATTTACTATTTTCAGTTATGCCCAAAAGCTAACTAGAAAGTGAGTGTTTTAAGCTGCTCATCAGTTATCACTGCACTGACAGGAGGCACACTGTCATCATTAGTAACATAAACCTGACATGTACATACTCTTTCTTAAACTGCTGCTTCTAGCAAAGCTTACAATGCCCTGGGAGTTAGCATACACTGCTCTCCATTGTATTATTACAAGCATTAAGATAAGCATAACTGTATGAATAAGGTATGCAGTCTAATCAAAATGATAGTGCTTGCCCTAGCTGGTTTGGCTCAATGGATAGATCGTCAGCCTGTGAACCGAAGGATCCTAGGTTTGATTCCAGTCAAGGGCATGTAACTCAGTTGCGGGCTCCTCCCCAACCTGGGCCTAGGTCAGGACTCAAGCAGGAGGCAATCAATCGATGTTTCTCCCACATCGATGTTTCTCTCTATCTTTCCATCTTTCTTCCACTCTAAAATCAATGGAAAAATATCCTTGGGTAAGGATTAAAAAAAAAAGTGTTTGATAATCCTAATTTTTTAAATCCAGAAATTTCAATAAACATACTAAATAGATAAAGAACACAGTAGATTTTTAAAAGTTAAAGTCAGGGAATACTTTTAAAATATATTTATTTGGGTTTTGAATCAGTAATATAGTCAACGGTTCAAAAACTAAGAGTGTCCTGTTGGTGTGGCTCAGTGGTTGCGTAGTATGAATCAGGAGCATGGTTCAACTCCCAGTCAGGCACATGCCCAGGTTGCAGACTTGATCCCCAGTGTGGAGCATGAGGAGGATGTCAATCAATGATTCTCTCTCATCACTGATGTTTCTCTTTCTCTCTCTCCCTCCCTCCCTCTCTGAAATCAAACTATAATTTTAAAAAACTAAAATTTAACAAGGTATATCTTGAGAAATCTCACACACCCCTGTCCCCCAAATCTACTGTCCATCTAAGCCTACAAGTAATTACTGTTTGTATATTCAAGATTTTTGTGCAGATACAAGCAAATAAAAATAGATTTCCCCCTTTCCTATACATGCTATACTGTACCTGGTTCCTTTCACTTAACATATCCTAAAAATCTTTCCTTATCTTCACACAATTACCTCATTCATGAATAATATTCAATTGGGTGGATTGTTTTTTAATATATTTTATTGATTTTTTACAGAGAGGAAGGGAGAGAGACAGAGAGCTAGAAACATCAATGAGAGAGAAACATCGATCAGCTGCCTCCTGCACACTTCCTACTGGGGATGTGCCCGCAACCAAGGTACATGCCCTTGACTGGAATTGAACCTGGGACCTTTCAGTCCGTAGGCCGATGCTCTATCCACTGAGCCAAACCAGTTTCGGCTGGGTAGATATTCTATATTAAATTTAACTATAAGAATAGTTCACTAATGGGTACAAGTTAACTTCGAATAATTAAATTTAGTTGTGTATCTGCCTGCCTGCCCTTACTCTCTCTCCTCCCTTCCATTCTTCTTCCCTCTATTTATTTATGGGGGAAAGGGCCTGAAAAAAATTTAAGCAATTCATTTATACCTCAAAAATAAACAAAGTATGAAGCTCCTTAAACCAACTTTCTAATCATTTTTAAATCTCATTTTCAAATAGTAACTTACATTAGTCTTTATAAATTCTCCCCAGTTTTAAAGTCAAAACAAATTTTTAAAAGGCCTACTCATAATAAATTAGAATACAAAGTAATAATTTCAACCAGATCTGAGTTATAGATTTCTATAGCCAATTTCTAGGAGAAAAGAAAATTAAAAGTTTGATATATTCGAAAGATTCTGAGTAAAACTTTTAGATTTTTTTTAATTGCTATGATATTTCTGAAATCAATAGCATACTAACACTTTAAATTAACATAAAGTCAATTAATAAGGTAGATTAAGCTAATTTTGGGTGCATAATGTAGAAAATGCTTCACTCTACTTTCTCCTCTTTCCTTATCATTGTTTAGAAGAAAACCCCTTAAAAAAATTGTTTACTCAGATATTAAAAAGGAATTAACTTGAAAGGCCTTAACAGAAAATCTAAAATACTTTCATCAATACTGGAAAGGTCTCAGGTTGGTTAGCACAAGTAAAATTATTAGATAGACCCTTATATAATTTTTCCTATTCTACCTACCCATATAAATGGCACAAGGACCTACTATTCTTCCTTTCCCTCTCCTCTATTTGCTCTGCTTTCCAAAAAAGGACTGAAACTCATTCATACTGAAATAAAAATAACTAACAATGTGTGTTATCCCTCCCAGGAATATCTGCATTTTAGTAATACTAAAAATCTTAAAGAAAGCTCAACATTTTTTAGGGGTGTGTCATGAAAGACTGGGTCAGAAAGGACTTAAGTTTTGTTTCCATTTGAGTATGTTTCTGTGGGTTACTTGATTATTTGTGTGCATGATTAGAATCAGAGGCAGCAAAAATGCAGAGGTTAGAGGTAGCCTATCAGGAAACCTACACTATATAATTCTTATGTGAAAGGCACCCCACAATACAATATGAATGGTGCTCCTCGGAGCTGCCAAAATTGCAACCCTGCTTTCTGTAAGAACATGCTCTGGCCCAGTTGGTTGAGCATTTTTCCATGGTTCGATTCCTGATCAGGGCACATCCCCAGGTTTTGGTTTGATCCTCAGTTGGGGTGCATGTGGAAGGCAACCAATTGATATTTCTCTCTCACTTTGATGTTTTTCTTTCTCTCAAATTAATAAATATATTTAACAAAACATGCTCGGAAGAAAAAAATTCAAAGGCTAGAAGAGGGTAACTTTGAAAGACTAGATCTCCAGATATAGTTTGAAAATAATGTAATGTAATACATACTGGCTCATAGACAATGTATTTTTGTATGTCCCAGAACTAAGAGAAGCAATTGATTTAATTATGTACATTAGTCTGCTATCCTTCATTTCAAGATGAAGGGTCCCAAGCATCATAAAACTGAAGAATACTTGCCCAGATAGTATGGCTCAGTGGTTGAGAGTCGACCTATGAACCAGGAGGTCATAGTTCGATTCCCGGTCAGAGCACATGCCCGGATTGAGGGTTTGATCCCCCGGTATGGGGCATACAGGAGGCAGCTGGATCAAAAGTTCTCTCTCATCATTGATGTTTCTCTCTCACTTTTACTCTCCCTTCCTCTCCAAAGTCAATCAAATATATTTTACAAAAAGCAAAACAATACTGAAGAATTCTTAAATCCAAAAGGAAAATTAAATTGAAGCCTTTACTTTTGGCCTCAGATCATCAACTTAACCTTCAAAACACACAAAAGAAGAATGGGAGGACCCAAGTCCATCCAGAGAAGTGAAGGGATTTGTCAAGCAAATCTGACTTAAGAAAACAAAAAGCTTAGAAGATAGCAATTTATCAAGCCCCAAGTTTTAAGTTTATCTATAAAGAAATCTGAAGGAATTATATTGTTACTAGTGCCCTGGTACAGGGATTCATGCACATTGAAAGGAAAGCAATTAAAAGTGGCCAGCAGAGCAGGACTGGGTGAGATGAGCCGGACACACCATGGAGCCAACTTCCTGTGGCTTCTTCTTGGCCAGCCCCTTCTCAGCTAGCCACACTGAAGGTGGCGCTGTGGCTCGAAGGGCATCTGTGGAGTGACCAGGGTCCCTCTGGAGAGTGGGGCCCTTGGCCTGGCCTATGGAGATCGGCCAAAACTGGCTCTCCAACATCCCCCGAAGGGTGCCGGATTGCTAGAGGGTGGTTCTCGGGTTATGCACCCCAGAATCAGACTCCCTCCTCTCTGGTTCCAGGGTGTGTCACCCGAGAACCGTTGCTGCCAGCTCTGGCCTTCCTATATTGAGTGTCTGCCACCTGGTGGTAACTGCACATCATAGCTACCAGTCTGACAGTCACTTAGCCTCTTATATATAGAGAGGCCTGGTGCACAAAATTCATGCACAGGTACAGTCCCTAGGCCTGGCCTACGTTTTGGGCCACCTTCCCCGACTGCTGGCAGCTGGCCCGCCACTCCCCGCCACCTATCCCCATTTCCCCCTTCACCATGAGGCAATCAGAGCCTGCCTGTCAGGGAAAGGGACTCAGAGGTCAGTGCACCTCATAGTGACTGGTGGAGCCATCATTCTGGTCATTCTGTTGTTAGGGTCAATTTGCATATTAGCCTTTTATTATATAGGATGTCTTTAGATTTTAAGTCACTTTTTATTTATTTTTTAATATATTTTATTGATTTTTTTACAGAGAGGAAGGGAGAGTTAGAAACATCGATAAAAGAGAGATCTCGATCAGTTGCCTCCTGCACGCCCCCTACAGGGTATGTGCCAGCAACCAGGATACATGCCCTTGACCGGAATCGAACCTGGGACCTTTCAGTCCGCAGGCCAAGGCTCTCTCCACTGAGCCAAACTGGTTTCAGCTTAAGTCACTTTTTAATCTTTAATATTCTCAAATCGGGGCAACAAGTTTCAGGTTTAAGAAGAGCAAAAATCAATGAAAGAATACTGAAACTTGAACTGACTAGCTAATTTTGTGAAATGGAATAATTCAATAAATGGTAACTTTGTAGCATTGAATTTGCTTGCTTTTAAAAATATATCTATATGTCATTTAGATAAAACATTTAGACACCAAAAAATATAAAGATTTTAATTTCTTCATAGGCAACTTAATTTGACTTTTCTTTCTCTACTATTTTTCACCCAGCCACTATTCCTTGATTGGAAATAGGAGTCAAAAATACACAGAACTAACAAGGTGAACGAATCTACAAGGGCATTTTGAAGAACATAACCTTAAAAAGCAAAGAATTCCTGACCACTTTTTTTAGTCAAACTTTAAACCAATTCAGTTGCCTTTTTTCCCTTCTATTACCAGTTAATTTCTGTGTATGAATATTAAACATACATACTTGTTTAATAAATAATATACACAGAAATATAATGTATATTGTTTACAGACTACACTGGCATTGATATAGAAAAAAATAAGCCCAGCCACTGTGGCTCAGTGGTTGAGTGTTGAACCAGGAGATCACAGTTAGCTTGCCACATTCCTGGGTTTCAGGCTTTATTCTCATTAGGGAACGTGCAGGAAGCAACCAACCAATGATTCTCTCCCATCATTAATGTATCTACTCCTCTCTCCCACTCCCTTCCTCTCTAAAATCAATAAAAGCACATTAAAAAAAAAAAAACCACCATTAAGTGTGTTTTTGAATTTATTACTACCATTCAGGCATTAATTGTGGCAGAAAAGGAACACTCAAATTGCCTATATAAATTAACAAATCTTAACACTGAGATTCGGATTGATAAGTGTGTAGAGTCTGGTTATATATATTTATTTTCTATCTTTCATAGATTCAAAAGAATACAAGAAGTGGAATCCTAAGAATGGCTTCCTTAAGCTCCAGCCTATGGAATGAAACCACTACATCTGTTTATCAGTACCTTGGTTTTCAAGTTCAGAAAATTTACCCTTTCCATGATAACTGGAACACTGCCTGCTTTGTCATTCTGCTTTTATTTATATTTACAGTGGTATCTTTAGTGGTGCTAGCTTTCCTTTATGAAGTACTTGACTGCTGCTGCTGTGTGAAAAACAAAACGGTGAAAGACTTGAAAAGTGAACCTAACCCTCTTAGAAGCATGATGGACAACATCAGAAAACGTGAAACTGAGGTGGTCTAGCACTCTACATAAGATGAGCAAAATCTCTGAAAACAGCCTTCAACTTTGGAGAAAAAACCTTTCTGAGACCAACTGTTACTATAAAATTGACTTTAGAAGGGAAAGACAAGTTAAATATGTATTGTGTGTGTGTATCCCATTCATTAAACATACAGTAAAAGGGCATAAATGTGAATAATTTACTAATCTTTAAAAAGACACTTTAAAAACTAAATAAAAGATTCCTAGAACTCAATATTAAGCAGCAAAAGGGAAACTGGAAAATATGAGAAAAGGCTAATGATACCAAAGAAACTTATACCTAAACAAATTATGTGGACTGACAGAGTACTATGCCCTGACTAGTGTGGCTCAGTTGATTGGAGTGTCTTCCTATGCACCAAAGGGTCACATGGGTTTGACTCCTGGTCAGGGCACATACCCAGGTTGTGGGTTTGATCCCTGATGGAGGTGTATACAAAAGGCAACTGAACAATGTTTCTGTTTCTGTTTCACTCTCCCTCCCCTCCTTCCCTTCTCTCTAAAACTCAATTTAAAAAATAGAGGGGAGCAATGGGGAAAAAGGGGGACATCATATCCTATTATAATCCTATCTAATAATAAGGGAATATGCTAATTGACCATCACTCCATCACAAAGATGGCTGCACCATCTTTGTTCCCTTGAGGAGCCTTAATGAGCAATCAGTAGGGACCTGAGGCTACGCCCTCCCCCAGCCCATGGGGCTTGCCAGGGAACCTCAAGCTATGCCCTTTACCCGGCAGGGATTGACAGGGGACCTTAGGCCATGCCCCCCACCCTGGCGTCAGGCTGGGAGACCTCAGGCCACACCTCCTGCCTTGGTACTAGGCTAAGGGACCTCAGGCCATGCCTCCTATCTGGCAGGGCTTGACGAGTACCTCATGTTGCAGCCACCACCATAGTGCCAGGCCAAGAGACCTGAGGTCATGCCCCCACCCCATGGGGCTAGCCGGGGAACCTCAAGGTGTGTTTCCCATCCTGGTGCTGGGCTAAGGAAACTCAGGCTGGTCCCCCTGCCCCAGTGACAGGCCAAGAGACCTCAGGCTGCACCCCCACCAGGCAGGGCTTGACAGGGTACTTCAGGCTGTGCCCCCCACTCTGGCACCAGGCCAGGGGACCTCAGATCACACCCCCTACCCCAGCACCAGGCCAGGAGACCTGAGGCTGTGCCCCCCTGCCTGCCAAGAATTGATATGGGACCTCAGGCTGTGCTCCTCACCCAGCAGTAAACTCAAGGTGCACCCCCAGTGTTGGGTCGGGAGAACTCAGGCCTGAGGTTCCAGCAGTACTTGACGGGGGACCTGAGGCTGGGCCCCCTACCAGTAGGGCTTGACAGGGGACCTCAGGCCATGCCCCCCAACCCAGTGGGGCTTGACAGGGGACCTCAAGGCACGCCCCTCTCCCCACCCCATCTAGGGGACCTCAGGCCATGCCCCCATCCAGGAGACTACACCCTCTCTCCAGCTGGGCTTGACAAGGGTGGGACTGGCCAGGTCTGGATCTAGCCCAATGTGGGGGAAGGTGGCTGGGTCTAAATCTTACACAATTTTGAGGTGCATGTGGGTGGGCGAAGACTTGACTCTGGGTTCCCCTTTTAATGTGCACGGATTTCTATATAATAAAAGCATAATATGCAAATAAACCAAACGGTCGAACAGCAGAGCAACCATCAGGACGAATGCTATGACACTCACTGGCACCAGGCCAGCCAAAGCTGTGTGAAATAGTTGGTTAGGGGCCCGGCCATTGCCCCATGATCGCCCCACAGAGGGAGGCCCAGGCCACTGACTGGCAAGCTGCAGCGGGTAGGCGGGGCCTCCCTCTGTGAGGGAAGGCCGGGTCCCGGGTGTCAGCAGATAGAGGGAAACCCAGGTCCCGGGTGCCAGAGGGAAGCCAGTGCTGACAGCCAGGGGAAAGAAGGCCTACTCTTGCAAGAATTTCGTGCATCAGGGCTCTAGTCTATAATAATCTCATCAATAAAGTTTTTTTTTAAGGAGTACTATATCTACATGTATTTTGATAATAAAAATACTTCCACTTATTTTAAATCTCTATTAAAAAGCAGTATTTTCTAGTTCACTGAAGACAACTTACACATTTTGAAAGACTTCATTTTTTAAGTAGGATTACTGTAACAAAAATCTCAAAATACTCAGAAAGGTCCCAAGTATGCTTGCATAAAAATTTTATTAAATGGACTAACTGTTGCCCAGCCGGTGTGGCTTAGTGGTTGAGCATCAACCCAGGAACCAAGAGGTTGCTGGTTCAATTCCCAGTGAGGGCACATGCCCGGGTTGCTGGTCAAACTCCAGTAGGTGGTGTGCAGGAGGCAGCCGATCAATATTTCTCTCTTATTGATGTTTATCTTTCTATCCTTTTCCCTTCCTCTTTTTAAAAATAAAAACTTTTTTTTTTTTTTTAACATGGACTAACTGTTGAAATGTAAGGTCTAAGAAGGGTCATGTTATCTTCAAGCTAAGATTTATTACTACTCCCTAAACTGTATTTCTTGAGCTTGTGCTTTCAGTTTGCTTCTCATATTTGCACTCTCAGGGCTGAGATACCCAATGTAGAAAAGACTGTAAAATAAAAGTCAAAAGACAGGATCATTCAACACCTGTTAAGAAATATGGCACTTTTATTTCTTGGAATTCCAATGACTATACAGCTATTATATTTTACCAGAGGCCCAGTGCATAGTCCCTCAGCCTGGACTGCACCTTCTCGCAATCCAGGACCCCCCCGGGGAATGTCGGACTGCAGTTTTGGACCAATCCCTGCAGGCCAGGCGGAAAGGCCCCACTGGTGCATGATCTAGGCCAAGAAGGGACTGCAGGAGGGCTCCAAGGCATGTCCAGCCCATCTTACCCAGTCCCCATCGGCCGGACCCCAGCAGCAAGCTAACTTACCAGGAGTGTCTGCCCCCTGGTGGTCAGTGCACATCATAGTGACAGGTCAAACACTTAGCATATTAGGCTTTTATTAAATAGGATAACCCTAATACTATTTTGCTACTGCCCATACCTTTAGGGCAGAAATGCCACTCCTGAAAATTTATTGAGAAATTAATTCAAAAGAAAAAAAGAAAAAGCTCAAGATACAAAGATGTTTATAATAGCATTACTAAAATCACAAAACAATTGGAAATAACAGCTTAAAGGTGGCATGTTAACAGATTAAGAAGTTACTGCAAATTATGACGAAATAGAAAATATTTGTTTTGTAAAGTGAAAAATAAATCTGTCATTTTTAATTTAGAGAAGCCTAACTGCCAATCTGAAATAGCTTTTCCACAAAATATTTTTTATCTATTTTCTAACATTAGTAACATATCCAGTTTTCAAAGGACTTGTGAAATCTAGGTATTCAAAATACTTTGGTAGTCAGGAACTATTCTGAGCACTGTTAAAACCACATTCCCATAAACAGTAAATTTTGGGTCCTTACTATAGATGGAAAGCATAGAGGTTCTTTAACTAGATTATTTGATAACTAGAGACCCAGTGCACAAAATTCGTGCATGAGGGTGGGGAGTCTCCTCAGCCCAGCTTGCACCCTCTCCGATCAGGACCCCTCAGGGAATGTCTGACTACCGGTTTAGGCCCAATCCTACGGATCACACCTAAACCGGCAGTTGGACATCCCTCTCACAATCCAGGACCGCTGGCTCCTAACTTCTTATCTGCCTGCTGGCCTGATCGCCCCTAACTGTCCTCCCTGCCAGCCTGATTACCCCCAACTGCTCCCTTCTGCCAGCCTGGTAGCCCCCAACTGCCTCCCCTGCCAGCCAGGTTGCCCCCAACTGCTCCCCTAGCAGCCTGGTTGCCTCTCACTGCCACCCTCTGCTGACCTGGTCATCTCTCACTAACCCCCCTGCCAGCCTGTTCGCCCCATGCAGCCTGCTGTTTGGTTGTTACTGTGAGGGCGTCTTGCCAATTTATATATTACTCTTTTATTAGTATAGATGTATACCATCAACTTTTCCCTACCCTGTAATTTATTAAGTCATTCCACAAATGAGTACTGAATGCTTCTATGTCTGAGGGACTAGGTTACAATAGCGAACAAGTAATCAATTCATCCTGCCAGTGTGGCTCAGTGGTTGAAAGTCAACCTATGAAACAGGAGTTCACGGCTCATTTCTAGGTCGGGGCATATGCCCAGGTTATAAGCTTGATCCCCAGTAGCGGGTATGCAGGAGACAGCCAATCAATGATTCTCTATCATTGCTGATGTTTCTATTTCTCTCTCCCTCTCCCTTCCTCTCTGAAATCAATAAAAGATTATTTAAAAAAAAAACAATTACAAAACTCTTAAAAGAAAACAGTAAATTTTCATGACCTTGCATAAGGCAAAGATTTCTTAGATACGACACCAAAAGCACAAGTGATAAAAAACTGGATCGAGAAACTGCCTAGAATATATAAAGAACTCTTACAAATCCATAATAAGAAAACAGCCCAATAATTTTCTAGTGGGCAAAAAATGTGAACAGACATTTCACCAAAGAAGACACATGAATGGCAAAATAAGCACATGAGATGACATCCAACATCATTAATCATTAGAGAACTGCGTATTAAAACCAAAATACCATTTTATATCCACTAGAATATGATCAGAAATACAGGAATAACAAGTCTTGGCAAGAATTAGAAAAGAATGGAACCTTCATTCATGAATGGTGAGAATGTATAATGGTATGACCATTCTGGTAGTTTCTTAAAAAGTTAAATATAAAGTTACCACATGACCCAGAAATTGTACTCTTAGGTCTCTTTACAAGGAAAAAATGAAATAAAAAGATATCCACACAAAGACTTATCCATAAATGTTTATAGCAGCACTATTCATAGTAGTCTAAAAGTGGAAGGAATATAAATGTCTATTAACTAGCTGGCTTGGCTCAGTGGATAGAGATCAGCCTGCAGATTGAAAGATCCCAAATTCGATTCCAGTCAAGGGCACATGCCTAGGTTGTAAGCTTGATCCCCAGTAGGGGGCATGCAGGAGGCAGCTGATCTCTCATCATTGATGTTTCTCTCTCTCTCTCCCTCTCCCTTCCTCTCTGAAACCAATTAAAAATACATTAAAAAAAAGTTTATAAAAATGTCTATTAACTGGTGCATGGATAAACAAATTGTGGCATATCCCTATAATGGAATACTCTTCAGCAATAAAATGGAATGAAGTCCTATTCCATGGTACATCGTGGATAGAATTCTGAACAAACAAAAAAGAGGATTATATGTATACTATGACCAAGAAGGATTTTTTCCAAGAATTCAAGGTTGGTTTAACGTATGAAAAGTAATTAATGTAATATACTATTGTTATCAAATGATCAAGTTAGTGTTCTTTAGTCAAACAGATGCTAAGTAAAAAAGAAGCCCCACACTAACGACCACATATTGTCCAATTTCACATATATGAAATATTCAAAAAGGCAAATACATAGAGACAGAAAGTAGATTATTGGTTATCTGGGGCTGGGGTGGAAATAAGGAACAACTGTAAATGGGCACAAGGAATCTTTTGGTGGTAATGGAAATGTTCTAAAATTGGATTTTGCTGTCTGGCTGGCATGGCTCAGTGGTTAAATCAGGAGATTGAACCTATGAATCAGGAGGTCATGGTTCAATTTCCAGTCCAGACATATGCCCAGGTTGCAAGCTTGATCTGCAGTGTGGGGCATGCAGGAAGCAGCTGATCAATGATACTCTCTCATTATTGTTTCTATCTCCCTCTCCCTCTCTCTCTGAAATCAATAAAAATATATTTTAAAAAATAAAAATAAAATAACCTAAATTCTAACTATAACACAAGGCTTTTTTTTTTTTAAATATATTTTACTGATTTTTTACAGAGACAAAGAGAGAGGGACAGAGAGTTAGAAACATCAATGAGAGAGAAATATTGATCAGCTGCCTCCTGCACTTCCCCTACTCGGGATATACCCATAACCAAGGTACATGCCCCTAACCAGAATCGAGCCTGGGACCATCCAGTCCACAGACCAATGCTCTATCCACTGAGCCAAACCAGTTTCAGCCAACACAAGACTTTTAACATCTTAAAAGCAAAAAATTCTCTCATCATTACATCCTTTCTACTTAAAGTGCCCAACAATCAATATGAATGTTGAACTGAAAAATGAACTTGCCATTACTAAATGGTTTTCTGAAATATAAAAACTAAATAGTTCTAGTCAATTTTACTAACCTGAATTTTGTTTAGAGCCTGATGACCCTCCATGTTCTAGTTTTGCTTTCTTCTTCTTCGATGATGATGTTGACGACTCAGAAGATACTGAACGTTTTTCTACTACAGGAGTGGTAAGAGCTCGTTTTCTGAACAGCTCCCTTTCTCTCAAAAGGCTTGGGTCCATAATGCTGCAAAGATAAAAATAAGTACCTTTAATACAGATTCCAGTCACTCCAGCCTATATGCTAAATTTGTAAGTCTCACCAAGAGTTACTTCCCAAACAAAATTATCTTGTTACTAGTTGTCTACCATTTGTACTCACTCATTCATTCAAAAATCTTTAATTAGTGCCTATTATGTGCCAAGCACTGTGTTAGGCATTAGTAGAGAGAAATAGACTTGCTCTCTAGAACTCTAGAGCTGCACTCTCCAATTTGGCAGACACTGGCCACATGTGCCTATTGAACACCTCTGTGGGGCTAGAGCTGAGATGTACTCCAAGTGTAAAATACACTCCAGATGGAAAAGACTTTGTACAAAGAACAGAACTTTAATATTGCTAATGGCATATTTTAGACTGATTCTACATTGATGTGATATTTTAGATATATTGGATTAAGTAAAAGATTAAAATTTACCCTAAATTTTTTAGAAACCATGGCTACTAGAAAATTGCAAAATACATATCTGACTCACACTTGAAGCTTGCATTGCAATTCCACTGAACAATATTGCTCTAGAAACAACATCAAGAATGCTGTCTAGCCGAGACCAGTTTGGCTCAGTGGATAGAGCGTCGGCCTGCGGACTGAAAGGTCCCGGGTTCGATTTCGGTCGGGGGAATGTACCTTGCTTGCGGGCACATCTCTATAGTGGGGCATGCAGGAGGCAGCTGATCGATGTCTCTCTCATTGATGTTTCTGACCTCTCTCTCCCCCTTCCTCTCTGTAAAAAAATCAATAAAATAAAAAAAAAAAAAGAATGCTGTCTACCTCCAAAAGTATAAGGAAAAATAGAAGAAGGCATTGTTTTAAAACAGTCAAGATATACAAATAAGTTATTCGGGGATTACTATTTTGAGTTGGATCTGAAAATAACTGATCAACTTATGTTGTGGTGAGAAAGAGACCATCTTGGGGGAGGGAAAGTGTCAGAACAGAAAGGAGAATTCATAAGCGATCAAGTAGGGGCGGGGGAGCCAAGCCTAAAACAGGAAGCATCTGTTTCACCTGGTGAAGACAGGTGACTAACGCAGGCTCTTTCAAGCATGATTTTATCACGCACTTAAATAAGCCTTACAGTTGGAGACCCAAGTGCTTCTAGCGTTTGATCCTCAGAACCCTCTGAGATAAAAGGTAGCCCTTTTATTACTCTTTTAATATATACAATCTGAAGTGAAGTTAAGGTCCCAACAGCTGGAAGTACTTGGATCGGAACCCAACTATACTAACTCCTAAATCGGTGCTCCACGATCCACACCTGAGACACTGGTAAAGCCTCGAAAACACTCTCCGGGTCAGTGAGGTGCTCAATGCTTTGATGTTCTCAAATGTACGCTTCTTGAAGGCAGGGATTTATGTCTCCCCGCTTCGAGGCCTCCCCCAGCATTGGCCCTTATTCAGTGGTTCTCAACCTTTTTTAATGCTGTGACCTTTTAACACAGCTCCTCATGTGGTGGTGACCCCCAACCATAAAATTATTTCCGTTGCTACTTCATCACTGTCATTTCGCTCCTGTTAATGAATCACGTAAATGTCTGTTTTCTGATGGTCTTAAGCTCTACAGCAGCGGTTCTCAACCCACAGGCTGAAAACTGCTAGCAAGGTCGCCTACGGGCCTTAGCACTCCTTATCCTACCCCCGAAAGGCTGGTCAAGTCCTGTCTGTAAAAAAAAAAAGGCGTGACCCTGATCCCACTCAAAAGCCCAGAGCAGGAAAGCTCAATGGCTATCACCCACGGAAGCTCCGCTTAACTCTGCCTCCTCCTCTTAGAGGAGACCACCCACCATGTGCCTCCAGCCGAGACCGGTGTGGCTCAGTGGATAGAGCGTCGGCCTGCGGACTGAAGGGTCCCGGGTTCGATTCTGGTCGGGGGCATGTACCTTGCTGGCGGGCACATCCCCAGTGGGGGGCGTGCAGGAGGCAGCTGATCGATGTCTCTCTCTCATCGATGTTTCTCACACTCTATCCCTCTCCCTCCCTCTCTGTAAAAAAAAAAAATAAAAATATATATATTTTTTAAATGTGTCTCCAGTTTGACATGTGTGTGTGTGTGGTCGACAGGGCACCTCCCCCGGCCCGTATGACACTGAAAAAAAAAAAAAAAAAAAACACCCCAACTCTGGGAGGTCACGTGTCCACGTGTCAGGGACCCCCACCCCCGCCCCGAGACGCCAAAATTAAGTCACAATCTTCGGGCGCCACGTTCTCTCCCACCTATCGTTCGACTCCTTCCCACTTTTCCCCTTTGGCTTCTGCCGCCGCCTCAGCCTCCGGGCGCCACCGGCCCCTGAGAACCCCGTTCCGAATGGGGGGCAGCTGAGCAGGGACTGCCCACACCCTCGAGGCGGGAGAAAAACGTACCGCGGCG
>PVJN01005903.1:0-79032 GCA_004026805.1 Lasiurus borealis | reverse complement strand
TGGTTCTATTATATTCACCAGTTTACTCTGTTGATCAAATTTTTAATTCACTTAAATTTTAGATTCACTTGTTGATAGATATGTATTTGTTGTTCATAATTTTTTATCTTTTACCTTTTTCTTCTTCCTCTTCCAAAAGAATACCTTTCAGCATTTCATATAATACTGGTTTGGAGTTGATGAACTCCTTTAGCTTTTTCTCATCTGTGAAGCTCTTTATCTGCCCTTCAATTCTGAATGATAGCTTTGCTGGATAGAGTATTCTTGGTTGTAGGTTCTTGCTGTTCATCACGTTGAATATTTCTTGCCACTTCCATCTAGCCTGCATCATTTCTGTTGAGAAATCAGTTGACAATCATATGGGTGCTCCCTTGTAGGTAATTATCTGTTTTCTCTTGCTGCTTTTAATATTCTCTCTTTGTCTTTTGCTCTTGGTATTTTTTTTAATATATTTTATTGATTTTTTACAGAGAGGAAGGGAGAGAGATAGAAAGTCAGAAACATCGATGAGAGACATCGATCAGCCGCCTCCTGCATGCCCCACAGTGGAGATGTGCCCACAACCAAGGCACACGCCCCCAACCAGAATCAAACCCGGGACCTTTCAGTCCACAAGCCGACGCTCTCTCCACTGAGCCAAACTGGTCTCGGCTGCTCTTGGTATTTTAATTATGATGTGTCTTGGTGTAGCCCTCTTTGGATTCCTTTTATATGGGGTTCTGTGTGCTTCCTGGACTTGTAAGTCTATTTCTTTTACCAGATGTGGGAAGTTTTCAGTCATTATTTCTTTAAATAGGTTTTCAGTATCTTGTTCTCTCTCTTCCTCTGGCACCCCCACAATTCTGATGTTGGTACGCTTGAGGCTGTCCCAGAGGCTCCTTACATTATCTTCACATTTTTGGATTCTTTTCTCTTCTTGCTTTTCCAGTTGAGTGTTTTCTGATTCTTTATACTTCAAATCTTTGACTTGATTCTTGTATTTCTCAGCTTTTTGCAGCTCCTCTGGGTCTCTGTGAGCCCCTCTCTTTCCTTCTAGTTGTAGAATTTCCACTCAGCCAGCTTTCCTGTGGTTCTGGATAATGTCCATTCTATCTTTTAGTTGTAGTTTTGAAATTGTTGTGTAATGCAGCAGTGTAGGTGTTCACCTATGTTGCCATCTTAAAAATAAGAGCTATTACTAAAGATTATACCATATGTAGTAGATCCAAAACTTATGACCACACTCTGTTGATAGTTTAAAATTTTATCATTTTTACTATCTATTCTATTTAGAATGTCTTTATTTGTTGTTTTAGTGATGAACAATAAATATTGCATTGGTATTTCAGTATTTTCATTTCTCTATTCTAACAGGGAGAAAAGTGTTAATGTAAATAAAGGCCACTAATGATTTTATAGTGCTGTGAGCTGTATAGGGGAACATGCGGAAAAGTAATAAATGGACTATAAACAGAGAATGACTTGGGCAAGTATTCTCTAGACATTAACTTCTACTCTCTGAATTTCATATGCCTGGGGTGCTCACACTAACACAGCTCTCGGCTTTTGATGAATCCACCAGGTTGAGAGTCAAATCTAAAGCCTGAGTGTAGAACTTCTTTTTTATTGTTTCTCTTTTCTTGTTTTGAAATAACTGCCTCCCCTGCTGGCCAGCTTCTGACCACATGGGGGCAGCCATCTTGTGTGAGGGCTTTACAGTCAATTTGCATATTACCTCTTTATCTTAAAGGATATTTAAACATATGAATTTGCTGACAACTGACTATTTTTTTTTACTTACACAAAAGGCAATTTCAATACCCAATCAACTAATAGTTACTACAAAAATTTGATTAGAACTATAATGTCAATACATGGTGTAATAAAATAAATGCTATTTTTGACAATTTGGTTTCTCATTTTAATTCTAATTCATAATTTATGAATTTAATTAATACATTCTCCAGATTTATGATTTTGAGAAGGCCACCTTTCCAATTTATAATATAGGAAAAGTTATCTAGGTCCTATGTCTTTTCTTAGCTTCAAAAATTTTTATACTCATTAATTAATTCACTAAACTAATATTGCATGATTTCTTTTGATACTTGATGCATTATAGATAATTCTCCAGGCTTTGAGAGTATAACAATGATTTAAAATGGCAAATTTCCTTATAAGTTATAAATAATACCAGGTTATTCTTATTTTCTTAAATTACAGAAATGTTATTCTAAGAGAATACATTAACAGGGACCTTAGAATTATTCTGACTAGAAATATTATCCTCTAAACCTCAGATTACTTGATGGTTACTGTATGTGGAGCATTGTGTACCCATTGTCTATGTTGTACACCAGGAAAGTTAGAGAATGCACTCAGCACTGCCATTTTAGAAAATCTGCATCTCAAGATAATTCTAAAGTTGGCCTGAAATTTGTATTAATTACAATAGAAATGAAATGAGTAGAAGCAACAGATGTGAGAAAAAGTAGAAGAGTCATTACTAAATTTTCATTTGTTTTCAATTCAGGGCATGGCTTCTCTGAGGTTACTGTAAGTGTTTATATATAAAATGTTCTGGTTTTACATACTTTATCTTCTTGTGAATATTTGGTAAAACCCAGGATATTTTTTTTGTAACTAAACTTTATATTATTCTATGGCCCTCTTCTTCCTATTGACTTGTTTTTGTTTTTGTTTTTTTGCCTAGCAACTGCATTCATTGATGGGAGCATCCAGAGAACTAGCAGAAAACAGATTTTCTTCAAAGACTATATTAAACTTATTGACCTGATTTTTTTTTTCCTCACACAAACTTCTGACATCAAATGACATGCTTTTCTTTTGTTGTTGTTTTTCTTGACACCAAATACATAGTATGTTTTACATCTTCACTTCTCCAACTCTTTGAGAATTGACTGCCCAAGAATTCAATTCAATTCAGACAGTGTCAAAATGTAGTTAGCCTCAGATCTCACAAGTTAAAGAGTCCAATCCTAAAAGACTGTCTCCACTTCAGATAGCATTTGCAAGTCTTGGCCCACTGAAATTTATGACCAAGTGACTACTAATAAATCAGGAGTTCTGAGAATTTCTACTTAAGTTTATACTTCACTAGAGAGACTAACAAATCTCAAGAAAGCACTTTATTTACTATTACTAGCTTGATATTACTAGTTTGCTATAAACTATACAACTTAGGAACATTAGATTCATAAAGCAAGGTTTGGAAAGAGGAGTATTGGTTTACCAACTTCACAGTATCTTGATGGATAACTGACCCAAAAGCTCTCTGAACCCTATTACATAGTGAGATGTTTTCTGTGTTGTTATATTTTAGCTGTCATTATGTAGCCACTATTAATTATATCATTGGCTACTGGTAATTAACTCAATTTTCAGTCCCTCTCTCTCCTTGGAGTTTGGAGGGTTAGGTTAAAAGTTTCAAGCTTCTAATCAATGTTTGGTATTTCTGGCAACTAGCCCCCATCCTGAAGGTGTCTATGAGACTGTCTCCACTAGCACCACCACTAATAGTTGCCTCATAGGAACAGAAAGAAAGCTTGTGTCACCCTTACAACTCAGTGAATTCCAATGTTTTTTGAGAGCTCTGTGCCTGGAACTAGAAGCAATGACCAAATATCTTCCTATGGCACCACAACCATATACTGAAAGAAGACTTTTTAAAACTACCCACTTGTGTAGTTATAGATATACTAAAAGATTGTTTTTGGGATAACTGAAATTCATATTTTTCACCATTAAGTTCAGGTACAGATGAAATGTAACTAATAATTATTCCAAGTGGAAAACTAATTAAGGGATCTGCAGACTAGTTAGTAATTCTTGTATAATAGGAAATAGTGTGGATATATTTAGGTTTCTATGATTCTTTAAAGGGTATATAGTAGACATTAGAACTCGATAAACTGCAAAATTATTTCTCCTAATGTTCTCTGATATCATCCTGTGGGCTCTTTTCTCTGTTCACTTTATCATGTCCACTTATTTTATCTGAAAGAATATTGAGCAACTCATATTTTAATAATAAGAGCTAGTAGTTTTTAAACTAATTAAGAATTTTTAAATTTTGAAATATTTGTTGTAAAGTTATCAATATTTTCCTACTTTTAATAAAATTTATATATTTTAAAATATATTAATTATAACTATTCTACATTTGCTTTTTTAAGTTGCCTAAACTTATTCCAAAAAAAAATAAAGTATAATTATGTGGAAGTAAGACTTAATGCATCAAGATTTCTATGATATGATAGAAGACTGAAATCCTGGGATGTTGCCTTTTGCTGTGTCCTGGAGGTGGTAGCCATTCTGTTGAGTTAGAGTCTGGTGGGATCCTGGAGCTTAAATCTTGCTAACCGCCAGAGCCAAGTAATGTAGAGGTTCCCCAAGCAAAATCCGGTGATCCTGGATTGCCTTTTCTGCCTGGGTTTGGAAAGCTCTAGAAAAGGGACCATCTTGAAGGGGAAAATGGATGTTTATGGAAGCCTGAAAATCTATAGCTGCAGCACCAACCAAACAGCTGCAAGCCCCAGAGCACCAGTCCCCAATTGGCACAAACACTTAGATTCAGAGGAGCTCTACATGCCACACTGGAAGGTCAGATTTTGTAAGAGATAAAGATAAAGAAAACTACATAACCAGAAACAAAGAAAAGAGAGACCCTGGGCAAACAAAGAAACAAACTGCATATCAAAGAAAAGCAGGCATCACCAGTAAAGGAAATAAGTGAAATGGAGGTAAGAAATGTGCCAGAGAAAGAATTCAGAGAGGGGCATAAGGTGGCTGAAAAGAATGGAAGACAAATTCAACAACATGAGTAAGAACAAAGAGGAAATGAAGAAGAACCAAGAAGAAATGAAAAATGATCTTGCTGCTGTAAAGAACTCAATAGGAAGCATCAAGAGTAGACTAGAAGACACAGAGGATCACATCAGTGAGCTAGACGACAAGGTAGGAAAAAGTACTCAAGTAGAGCAGCTTCTAGGAAAAAAAAATAATAAAAAGCAGGAGGAAAACAAAAGGGAATTATGGGACAACACAAAACAAACAACATCCACATAATAGGAGATCCAGAAGGAGAGGAAAATAAGCAAGGAATGGAAAAACTGTTTGAAGAAATAATGAAGAAAACTTCTGTCAAAAACCCACACAAATCCAAGAAGCTCACAGTGTCCCAAGCAAAATGAACACCAAAAGACTGACACCAAGGCACATTATAATTAAATTGGAAAAAAAAATGATAAACTAAGAATATTAAAGGTGGCAAGAGAGAGACAGAATGTTACCTGCAAAGGAAACCCCATCAGACTAGCAACTGATTTCTCAACAGAAACTCATTAGGCCTGAAGGGAATGGAATGAAATATACAAAGTCATGCAAAGGAAGGGTCTGAGTCCAAGAATACTGAACCCAGAAAAACTTACAATAAAAATTGAAGGTGAAATCAGGAGCTTCACAGGCAAAAAAAAAGGAATTTATTACCACCAAACCAGCAATGCAAGAAATGCTAAAGGGTCTGCTATAAGAAAAGAAATAGAAAGTGAAAAAGGAACATAGGAGTTAAGAATGAAAATGGCAACAAATAAGTATCTATCAATAATAACTTTAAATATAAATGGATTAAATGCTCCAATCAGAAGACATAGAGTAACGGATTAGATAAGAAAACATGATCCATATATCTGCTGTCTACAAGAAACCCACCTCAAAAAAAAAAAAAAAAGATGCACACAGAGGGCAAAGGAATGGAAAATGTTTTTCAGGCAAATGGAAGTGAAAAAAAAAAAAGCTGGGGTTGCAATACTTATATCTGACAAATGAGATCTCAAAGTGAAGGACATAACAAGAGATAATGAAGGCAACTTCATAATACTAAAGGGAGCAATCCAACAAGAAGAAATAACTCTGGTAAACATGTATGCATCCAATACAGGAGCACCTAAATACACAAAAAAATTTCCTGGAGGATATAAAAGGAAAGATGACAACAATGCAATTATAGTAGGAGACTTTAATACCCACTATCACCATTGTAAAAAATCCTCTAAACAAAAAATCAGCAAAGAAACATCAATCCTAAATGACTCACTAGACTAGATGGAATTGATGGACATCTTCAGAACATTTCACCCCAAAGCCACAGAATATACATTCTTCTCAAGTGCACATGGGTCATTTTAAAAGATAGACTATGTGTTGGGTCATAGGGAAAGTCTATTCAAATTCAAGAAGATAGATATCATATCAATCATCTTCTCAGATCACAGCAGCATAAAACTGGAAATCAACTACAATAAAATAAATCCAAAGAAATCAAACACATGGAGACTAAATAGCATGCTATTAAACAATGACTGGGTAACCAGAGGGATCAAGAAAGAACAGCAGCAATAACAAAAAATCCTGGCAACAAATGACAATGAAAACACAATAATCCAAAATCTATGGGACAGAGTGAAAGAAATCTTGAGAGGAAAGTTCATAGCTCTACAAGCCTACTGCAAAAAAACACAAGAAACAATGCTAATAAATGATATAACCCTACAACTCAAAGAACTAGAAAGAGAGCAACAAGGGAAAAAAAAAGAGTGTAAGCAGAAGGAAGAAAAAAGTAAAAATAAGAGTGGAGATAAACAACATAGAGACCAAAGAAACAATTCAAAAGATCAACAAAACCAATAACTGGTTCTTTGAAAAGATAAACAAGATTAACAAACCTGTAGCCAGGCTCACCAAGAAGCAAAGAGAGAAGATCCAAATAAAGAAAAGCAGAAATGAAAGAGGAGAAATAACAACAGACCCCACCAAAATACAAAGGATTGTTACAAAAAATACTGTGAACAACTCTATTCCAACAAATTGGACAACCTGCAGGAAATGGACATATTCCTAGAAAAATATAAACTTCCAAAATTCAATCAGGGAGAATATAAACATCTCAGTAGGCCAATAATCATGAAAGAAATTGAAGCAGTCAGAAAGCTTGCAGCAAACAAAAGCCTGAGGTCAGACAGATACAGAGGAAAGTTTACCAAACATGGAAGAAAGAACTAAAACCTATCCTCCTCAGACTATTCCAAAAAATTCAAGAAGGAACACTTCCAAGCTTCTTCTATGAAGCCAGCATCACCCTAATACCCAAACCAGATAAAGACAACACAATGAAAAAGAATTATAGGCCAATATTCCTGATGAACATAGATGCCAAAATCCTCAACAAAATTCTAGCAAATCGGATCCAGCAGTACATCAGAAAGATCATACACCATGATCAAGAAGGATTTATCCGAGAAAATCAAGGATAGTAGAATATCCACAAATCAATAAACATGATAGATCACACAAGCAAATTGAAAAACAAAAATCACATAGTCATATCAATTGATGCAGAAAAAGCATTTGACAAAATCCAACATTATTTTTTGATAAAAACTTGCAGCGAGGTGAGAATAAAAAGATCATACCTCAACATCATAAAAGCCATTTATGATAAACCCACAGCTAACATCATATTCATTGTGCAAAACTAAAACTATTTCCCCTAAGAACAGGAATAAGACAGGGATGCCCACTCTCACCACTCCTGTTCTATATACTAGTGGAAGTATTAGCCATTGAAATTAGAGAAGAAGAAGAAATAAAAGACATCCAAATTGGAAAAGAAAAAGTAAAGCTTTCTTAGTTGCAGATGGCATATTATTGTACATAAAAAAAACAAGACTCCATTAAAAAAACTAATAGACTTAATAAGTGGATCCAGCAATGTGGCAGGATACAAAATTAATGCCAAGAATTCTATGGCATTTTATACACTAATAGTGAACTTACAGAAAGAAAGACTAAACAAGCAATCCCATTTACCATAGCACCGAAAAAAAAACAAAAACAATTAAGATACCTAGGAATAAATTTAACTAACAGTGTAAAAGACCTATACATGGAAAACTGCAGGACACTGAAAAGAGTGAGAGGAAGATGTAAACAGATGGAAGAACATACCATGCTCATGGATTGGGAGAATCAACATCATTAAATGTCCATACTACCCAAAACAATCTATAGATTCAATGTACTCCCCATTAAAATACCAAAGGCATATTTCACAGAACTAGAAAGAACTCTCCAAAGATTCATCTGGAACAAAAAATGGCCCAGAATAGCCACAACAATCCTGAGAAAGAAGAACAAAGTAGGTGGGATCTCAATACAAGATTTCAAGCTGTATTACAAAGCCACTATTCTCAAAACAGCCTGGTACTGGTGCAAGAACAGACATATAGATCATGGAAGATAATAGAGAATCCCAATATCGACACAAACCACTATACTCAATTGATATTTGAAAAATGAGGCATGAACATACAATAGAGTCAAGTCAGTCTCTTCAATAAATGGTGTTGGGAAAATTGTACAGATACATGCAAAAAAAAAAATGAAACTAAACCACCAACTTACACCATACACAAAAATAAACTCAAAATGCATAGAGGACTTAAACATAAGATGGGAAACCTTAAAAATACTAAAAGAATCCATGGGCAGCAAAATCTCAGATATATGCCGAAGGGACTTCATTGATCCATGGGCAGCAAAATCTCAGATATATGCCGAAGGTACTTCATTGAAACTGCTTGAAGGGCAATAGAAGTTAAAGAGAAAATAAATAAAAGGGACTACATCAAAATAAAAAGCTTTGCTGAAACCGGTTTGGCTCAGTGGATAGAGGGTTGGCCAGAGGACTGGGGGGTCCCGGGTTCCATTCTGGTCAAGGGCATGTACATTGGTTACGGGCATATCCCCGGTAGGGGCCTTGCAGGTGGTGACTGATCAATGTCTCTCTCTCATCGATGTTTCTACCTTTCTATCCCTCTCTGTGAAAAATCAATAAAATATGTATTTATAAATAAATAAATAAATAAAATACTTTTTCACAACAAAACAACAAGAAAGCCCACTATACGGGAGAACATAATTCCAAATGTTATCACTGACACAGGTTTAATCTCCAACATCTACAGGCAATTTATACAATTTAATAAAAGAAAGATAAACGATCCAATATAAAAATGGGGAATGGACCTAAATAGAATCTTTAAGAAAGAAGAAAGAAGAACAAGAGATGTATGAAAACATGCTCAAAGTCACTAATTATCAGAGAGATGCAAATCAAAACAACAATGAGATACCATATCACACCTGTCAGAATGGCAACCATCAACAAATCAACAAGCAATAAGTACTGGCAAGGATGTGGAGAAAAAGAACCTTCGTGCACTGCTGGTGGGAATGCAGACTGGTGCAGTCACTGTGGAGAACAGTATAGAATTTACTCAAAAAACTAAAAATAGAATTCCCATTTGACCAGTAATCCCACTCCTAGGGATATATCCTAAAATTCTAGAAACACCAATGAGAAAGGATATATGCACCCCTATGTTCATAGCAGCATAATTTATATTAGCTAAGATTTGGATAGAGCCTAGGTGCCTGTCAGCAGATGACTGGATCAGAAATCTTTGGTAGGTCTACACAATGGAATACTATGCTGTCATATAAAAGAAGGGATTCTTACCATTTGCAGTAACCTGGATGGAACTAGAGAGCATTATGCTAAATGAAATAAGCCAGTCAATGAAAAAAAAAATACCATATGATCTCACTCGTTTATGCATAATGAAGAACAAGACACTGAGGGGTTAGGGCATGGATGAGAGTGAGAGGGGTGATGGGAAGATATGTACACATGTAATACATCAATTAAAAAAAAGAGATCTATGATATATTAGGTGTGTAAATAAATTCTGTCTAACAAATCTATTTGTGACTTTTTTTCTAAAATAGAAAGTATAGTGAAGCCATATTATTAAGGGTTCAGTTTAATAAAACCGGGTCCCAACTCTGGGCCTATTCATATTCCTACATTGTTTTTGCTGTCATCACCAAATAATTTGCTTTTAGCTTTATTAACAGTACTATTTAAAAAAGGTATGACCATAGTCTCAACTACTTGTTTTAGTATAATACTGATTCTTCAAGTTGTTTATTGAAGTTTTAGCACATTCTGCCAAAAATTATTTAATTTTGTGTATGATTGGTGTTTTCGTTTTCTTTTTTCTGTTTCATCAAGTACTCTATACAAAGAGATACATTAGCCGTAACCAGTTTGGCTCAGCCGACAGAGCATCCGTGGACTGAAAGGTCCCAGGTTTGATTCCAGTCAAGGGCATGTACCTTGGTTGCAGGGCATATCCCCAGTAGGGGGTGTGCAGGAGGCAGCTGATCAATGTTTCTCTCTCATTGATGTTTCTGTCTATCCCTCTCCCTTCCTTTCTTTAAAAATATAAATAAAACATATTAAAAAAAGAGAGAGATACTTTTAACACCAATAAAAGAATAAATAATCTTTGGGTTACTCAAAGTAGCTTTGCTCTTGGGTGATGTGATGGGTCACTTAAAATACTAAGAAAAGAAGATCTTAGAATGATGAATGAGCTCTTTTACTATATGAGAACTTTAATGTTGTGAGAGTGCAAAATGAGAAGCTTCCAGACCTGGCAAGAGATTAGGGAATATTGGGATATGTGGAGTTAACTGAGACTTTATATACAAGAAAAGGGAGTCACTTGCTGAGACCGGTTTGGCTCAGTGGCTAGCATGTCAGCCTGCAGACTGAAAGGTCCCGGGTTCGATTCCAGTCAGGGGCATGTACCTTGCTTGCGGGTACATCTCCAGTGTGGGGTGTGCAGGAGGCGGCTGATCGATGTCTCTCTCTCATCGATGTTTCTGACTTTATATCCCTCTCCCTTCCTCTCTGTGAAAAATCAATAAAATATATTTTTTAAAAAGAAAAGGGAGTCACTAGAACAAATCATAATTCAGAATTGCAGGGCCAACTGGGAAACCTAAATGGGTAAGTTTGAAGAAGGAAGTGGGTAGGTTTTACAAATGTACCCAGTGAGAGTACTCATTTCAGTATACATTCTAGATGTTCTAGATTTATATTGTTCTCTTGGCCCACTAACCAGCTGGTTTTATTATCATCAGTGACACTCATTGTGATCTCTGTGGATTATAATGCAGCCTTAATTGTTTGTTCATATGTGAATCAGGAATTTTGTGCTTCTAATCTTTTTAATACAGAATTTAGTTTGACCAGCTGCCCTCTCCTCACTTCCTCATTGTAATTACTTTAAGAGATTGTAAACTGCAATTGTTCTGGTTGCATTAAATTGGTTACTTCTCAGATAAGCAATAATCTGGGGACAGATTGGGTGTGTAAATGGTATTTAGCATTGGAGGAAGGAAAAGTACTTACTATATTTACATAATGAGAAATATGAGACTATACCAGCCTATGTGAAATTGACATTATGATTAAAAAAAAAGAAAAGAAAAAGATTTTCTATTAGGTTCTGGTGGTTAAAGGAGGAGAGTCATTCAAGTTACTTCTAGTAATAAATAATATTTTTAAGAGTAACTGTTTAACCAAAGAAAAAATCTGCATAATTAGGCCATAAGCAGGTAGAAATCATAATATTGTAGACCATTGAGAAAATTTAGAAACCTAAGTTTATTTGGGGATCTAAGGCAGTACTGAGAATACAGTATTAGCTACAGGAAATTGGACAGAATCATTAATGATAATATGCTCTATTATAATGAGTGATAATCTTTTTAAATTTCTGTTATTTTCCTTTTTTGCTGCAAGTTTACTTTGTCTTATTTTCCACTGTGCATCGACATTTGATTTGCCATATAACTCCTGTTTACTTGTAACTTTTGCTTCCTCAGAAGTTTGGCTCGCCATGAACATTTATGAACCTAACTCTTCCTTGTCTGTCATAAACTACATCAGAATTTCCTTTAATAGACCTTTTCAGCTTTAGTTTCTGCTAAAAAATACCTTATTGTCTTGATAATGTCCAATTCAAATTCCTGAAAAATAAAATATAGTCACCTAGTTCACTTGGTATTATGTTCAGTCTATTGAACAGGTAACTTGGACTTGGTGCTCATCTATCATCGGGTTTTCTACGAATTAGGGATTGGGGATTCAAGTGATTAAAAATAGAGTTGTTTAGAATATTTTAGGAGTTAAGAATAGAAAAGCTTGGAATGGATGATGGTTTTCTATAAAGGAATACTTCAGAACAATGTAAAGAATAAGAATGATAAGATCATGTAAAACATAACGGGAATACAAGGAGATAATAAACAACCAAAACTAGGAAAGCAGAGAAATTTCATACAAACAATATACTTGAGTTAGAGTTGAGTGACCATTCTCTAGGTCATCAAATAGGTGGAAGAACTTCTCAAAATGAAAGAATATATGACAATGTACAGAGGAAACTCTGTTATTATTTGGAAAACTATAAATAAATTGTCTGGTGGAGAAGAAGGTAAAGGCAGAAAATCTGTCAGCAATCATTTTCAGTAATAGGTAAGGGTAAGATAATGGAATTCTATATTAACAAAAGTGATTATAGATATTATTCAATTAGTGATATAGAAACATGGAAGTATTTTAGGAGTACGTTGTGCTATAATTAGATATGTATTTTAGAAAGAGCATTCTGGCTTCACATAAGTCAGGATTGAGGATGGGCTACATGGTGATAAATTAGGAATCATTTATAGTGGTGCTGTCATGAGGCGACTAGGGAATGACGTTGATGGTTGGAATGAAGATGTAAGGATACGTGCTAAAGCTGTTAAAGAAGAATCAGTGGCTCCTTCCTCTATGAAATCACCATGGTGGCTGGAACCTTGAAAACATGTCCTAAAATCTGGAGGGACTTTAGGACCTCATTGCTACTTAGTGGGGCTCTGGCTGGTGGGCTCCCTGTACCACCTTATTTCCACTTTGGCCAAACCAACCTCACACCTCAATTTCACCATAAATTTCCTGCCAACAAGTGTCCAGAATTTTAATGTGACCATAGATTCTATGTTTGTGTGCATTACTATTGTTTATTGTGTGAACAATAAGGAGCTCTGGGGAGTACCCAAGAGTTAGCAGCTCCTGAGGTGAATGGGTGACCTTTGCTGATAGCATTCCTCACCTTGGGCGTCATATACCAGAAGCAGGCCACAGAGAATGTGAAGGAGGTGAGTTGAATTCTGGGGTTGCTGGATACTCACTTGAAGATGAAGACTTGTCTGGTGGGCATTTAAATGTGTGACACTTGCAGTTGTTACAATTGTCTGCATCCTGTTTTGTCTTTATAAACAGGTCTAAGAACCTTCTAACTGCCAGGCTTTACCCAATATCAATTGATGGCTCTTCACTTGAATTAAAAAGTATCACCTCCCATCTCACAAAGAACTCGGTGAGAAGATAGCCCAGTTTTATGTTAAAAAGTTTGCAGACAGCCAGCCTAAAAAGAAAACTACATAGAAACACACCACAGGGGAAGATAAAGTTTTGGGGAGAAGGAGCAAAAACCCTGGCTAGAAAAAAGGGAAAAGAAGTGAAGGCAGCCCCCACTCTTCAGGAGTAGGTAGGTGACTGTGAGCAGGTGCTGGCTGACCAGTCAAAGGCCAACGGCATCTTTGCTCACCTGCCCAAAAGGAACTTTGTGTTGAATAATTTTTAGCACACATGCTCCAACATGGACACACTCTCTGTGGCTCTGCCATATTTTAGGAGCACTTTGATGAGAATTGCTAGTCCCTGTGGTCCTTCTTCCCTAAGGAGCTTACCCATATCTTCATGAGTTATACCTTCATCAATGGAATATTCTAGCATTTGGACAATCTGAAAAAGAGTGTCTTTTGGAACCAATAATAACAACTCCATTCTGGGAGTCCAGGTCTTCTGAGGCAGAGATTGCAGATTGGTAGCTGAGCTAGATATCACATGCATGGTACATATGTGGTAAAGACTGAATCCTGGTAGTAAGGTCATCCAGATGCTGATTCCAGAGTAACTTTCCTGGGCATTATTTTTTTTCCTGAATAAAAATTATAATGAAACATGCAATCGGTTTTACATCTACAATTTATATTCTGATGTGATAAAGCTGTGGTGGAGTTCAGGAACATGCCTTTTGCACAGTACCCCTAGTGATTCTTCTTCAAAAGGTCTGCAGAACACAGTTTCACAAATGGCAGTATAGTTATTCTCATTTCCAAAACAATAAATTAGAATGAAATCAAGTGATTGCCCTGAAGTGAGCTGGGAGGTCAGGTATCAGAAACAGATGACAGTGTGTTTCTCATATACAAACTTTGACTTCAGCTGCCAGGAGGAATAAAATGTCCTGAAAGCTGGTCAGTATTTCTAAGAACTGACCAGGTATGGGAAAATATCCTTGTCAAACATTTGCCATGTCTAGAGTCTATCTTTAATATAACTCCCTGGAAGGTACCATTGGTGGGCATGGCTACTTAGGAATCATAACTCTGGAGTTAACCAATCTGTAGTAGAGAGGATTTTTTATTTATTTATGTAATTTAGGCTTAGAAAATGGTTTTCTACTTAGAGTTTCAGAAACAATGTCAATAAATATACACGAGTCTTGTTTTTATGTATTTTTAAAATATATATTTTTATTAACTTGAGAGAGAGAGAGAGAGAGAGAGAGAGAGAGAGAGAGAGAGAGAGAGAGAGATATCAATGATGAGAATCATCTATGGGCTGTCTCTTGCACACACACCCCTGCCCCCCACTGGAGATGGAGTTTGCAACCCAGCCATATGCCCTGACTGGAATTAAACCGTGACTTCCTGGTTCATAAGTCAATACTCAACCACTGAACAACACCAGGTGGATCTTGTATTTATATATAAACAAAAGTCTAAACTGAATTTTAGAGGTTTCTGCTTTCTGTGTTTACAAATTGGAAAATAAAGGACGAAGTATAATTCTCAAAAATTCAATAATACACAATGTCAACTTAGTTTTGTGATCTTTTACATATTTCCTTTAAATATATGCATTTGTACTCATGCTATGAAGCAATATGTTCACTCTGAAGTAGTAATGAATGCCAACTGTGTCTGCCACATTCTTTCTGTCTTTAAGGTGATTAAGCTACATGTTTAAATATTTATATTTTGGACATTAGAAAATAGTTTCTTCCTTATGGCAAGAAACTTGTTACTATTTTTATTCTCAATGGGGAAAAGGAATTGCAATTTTTATATGTAACAATATTTGAATAACTAAAAGCTATATACGTATGGTATAATAGTAATTTATTATAAATGAAAAGGCAGCTGTCTAACTTCAAGAATAATTTTTATTATGAGCTTATTTTTTATGCCTTCAAGCGTTTATTTCAAATGTGTGCTTGGGGATGTACATGTTATTGTTAGAGATCAAAGAATTTTACAGTGTGTAAAGGCTTCTTTTCCTCCTAATTAAGCTTAGAAAATTCACCGATTCTTTATATTCTTTGACTTTCTATTTGCCTGAAGATTGAAGCACTGATAATAAGCTTAGATTAATTGGAGTAATGAGCTAAGACTGAGTTACTATAACAGGTGGTAGGATATGGACTTTGCTTCTGGAAGTTCAATGCACATAAACACAAAACAAGGGGTCATATGTATCTAGCATATATTGAATTATCTTTACTTGTATTGTTTCCTAACCTTTTCATCAGTATTCTAAAATATATTTGTTCCACATTAAGATGAATATATCAAAAAACATTTCATTTTATATATTTATAAAGGAGCATTTGAGGTAAAGAGAATAATTTTGTATAGTCCTCTGAGCTAATAATTAAATGATCAAATTTTAATTGAATTTGAAAATAATTTATATCTTTAGTTCAACTGATTTGATTAATTAAATTCAGTGTATGTTGACATAAAAAAGTATAAGACTAAATGATTTTAAAAAGTAGACTAAAGAATTTCAATAAATTTTAAAATATAAAATGAAGCTAGAAATTAGGTTATCATGAACATAGATAGATCTCATAAATCCACTGCTTTGCCAGGAGTGGGCCAGAATGTTGACATTAATCAGTGAACATGAGAAAAAAAACTAGTTATTTACAAAATCTATAAAATGCTTAAAATAAAAACAAAATAGTTGGTTCAGAAACACACAAATATCTGTTTTGTCTGTGTTTTTTTTTTTAATAATATAAAAAGCGATGCAATTAAGTTAATGTTCTTAATACTGTGAAAGTATTTTGTATGGAAAATTCACACATTTAGTATAAAAATATAAAAATTCAATATAAAAATATAACACAATGCTTTGTATTGTAATAAATAATATGTCAGGGCCTGATGCCAAATGTAGTGGTATTGTTTATTATCACATCCTTCAAAGGCCAAGCTTAATATTTTGTCTGAATTCTTTTTCTTACCAATTTTAGTCTAAGAATTTAAACTCCTATAGTTAAGATGACAACCAAAGGACAAAGCATGATTCTATTATACAAAGTTTTATAACAGGCAGAGTGAATCAATAATGATTTAAATCAGAACCATGGTTTGGAGAATATTGTCTGAGAAAAGGGCATGAGAAAACTTTGGGCATGATAGAAATATAGTGCTTGGAATGGTGGTTGCTTGGCAGTATATAATGGTCACACATCAAACTGTATATTTAAAAAGGTGTGCATTTTAATATATGAAAATTAAAACCAACAAAATAATATAAAACACAATTCCATATAAATTAATTTGTACTTAAATTTTCTACTATGATGCTATTTTTCTATATGAAAATGTATTATATTGTAAATATTTTCTCTTTTTATCTTTAAAGGATAGAGACTGTGTTTACCTTGCTTACCATCATATTCATAGTTACTGACCTATAATTAATATTCAAATACATTTTTATTTTTTAATATATTTTATTGATTTTTTATAGAGACGAAGGGAGAGGGATAGAGAGTTAGAAACATAGATGAGAGAGAAACATCAATCAACTGCCTCCTGCACACCTCTTACTGGGGATGTGCCTGCAACCAAGGTACATGCCCTTGACCATAATCGAAACTGGGACCTTTCAGTCTGTAGGCTAAAGTCCTATCTACTGAGCCAAACCAGGTAGAGCTCAAATACATTTTTAAATGAACATAGATTATAATTCTTCAGAATTCTGTTTGCATTGATAAATTTGAAATATTTAAACATATTTTTAAATTTAAAAATCAGGAAACTATAAACATCCCACAACTTAACTTCAAAGACCTCTGATTCCCAGAGTGAATCATTTATAATATTGTGACTACACAACTAAACATATATCTACTTATATTGCATGAATGTGTATTAGTGTATAATGTTTATGGTTAACAAAATAGATAGATTTCTTGAGACTTATTTCATATATATAGAAGCTAATTGGAGTATATTGACAATAGGGTCAAAATTGCAAATATTTTTTTTTAGTTTTTAAAATATATTTTTCATGACTATATTATCATAACTTTTCTTTATCAATTTTTATTTGATAATGAAATGAGAATGAATTATAGTTTAACTCAGTGGCAATGTAAATATTTTCATGCCCCCTCCCCTGGCTAATGCAGCTCAGTTGGTTGGGTATCAAAAGTTTGCAGGCTCCATCCCTAGTTGGGGGCATCAGGAGGCATCCAATTAATGTTTTGCTCTCACAATGATGTTTCTATTTCTCTCTCCCTCTGCTTTCCTAAAAATCAACTTTAAAAAATTAAACTAATACATTTACATTCTCTCCACTTTCCTACCTTATAAGGAACAATGCTTGATACTAGGTAACCATCTGAGAAGAAAGAACCATTCCATCATATGAGTAACTTCAAAACAAAGGCTATACCTAATAGAGACAGAATGAAATGTCACAGATCTAGAGGGAATTCTTGAGTACTTTATCCTATCTAAACTCCAGTTTCTTTATTTTTAAATAAATAAATTTATCTAAATATTCTTAAAGATCTTATTCAAATCTGATCTCTATAATTCTATTACCACCATAGGTTCTTTTTTTTATTTTGAAAGATGTTAACCTGAAAATTAGTATATAGGATAAAATATAAAAATGAAATTATCTTTAAAACATTTTGGATCACATGGTAATGACTTTTAGAATCACACTTATTTTCTTATTTTGTGTCTTAATTTTTTTTTATTTCCATTGAACATATAAGTAACGCCTTAAAAATGGCGATTTGAAATATTTTTCTCTCAACACACACTTAGTAATATGACGAATGATGAGAACCATTTTTAAAAATGTGAACAAATAACATTAAATGTAAAGAGTAGGGATCTCATTTCTCCTTCCTATTTGTTTCTTTGTTGAGGGACTATAATTAGAGTAACACATATCTTTACTTCATCTAATTCTTAAAATTTAACAAAATACCTACAATTTATTAGTCCCTCAATACCTATTCATTACTCCATAGAAGGCATAACTGAAAAATATTGTCATTGTCATTTATGCTATTAGATCACAATTACCTTCTTGATGACAACTTTATAAGCATTGTAAATATAAAAAAACAAAAAAATAATTAACATGTAGAGATGTTAGTAGATAATGTTAAATCAATCTATTTTTTTTAATTTTTTTCAATATTAACATCTTGCATATACACAAAACAAATTCTTAGCAGATGGATATCCTGTGTAGTATTGAATAGCTCATTAATTATTCAAGAATGTGTAGGTCTTGTTACAAGATAAAAATGTTTTTAATAATTAATACTGTTTGTTTAAATGCATTAGAAAAAAATCATTTACTTCTTACAACAGAAATATCAAAAATATAGATTACACCTGTTTAAAAGTTGCTTTCTTATTTCATCCACTTAAAAGTCAATTCATACCCTAACGGGTTTGGCTCAGCGGTTAGAGTGTTGGCCTGTGGACTCAAGGTTCCCAGGTTCAATTCCAGTCAAGGGCATGTATCTTGGTTGCAGGCACATCCCCAGTAGGGCATGTGCAGGAGGCAGCTGATCAATGTTTCTCTCTCATTGATGTTTCTAACTCTCTATCCCTCTCCTTTCCTTTCTGTAAAATTCAATAAAATATATTTTTTTAAAAAGTCAATTCGTGTTTAGTCCTCAAAACTATATTCTACCAGGGGAATATTGCCTTTATTATGCCCTTTAAATGAATCAATTTAAATGATTATTTGAGTGAGTATATATATATATATATATATGTATATATATATATATATATATATACACTGAGTGACCAGATTATTATGCATTCAGACATAATAATAATCTGTCAGAGATGTGTATGCATATATATTACAGGCCTAGTGCATGAATTCGCGCCTGGGTGGAGTACAGCAAGAAGCCTGGTCAGAGGGAGGAGACATAGGCAATTGTTGGGCCTACCTGCTGGATGAACTCCTAGTTGATAGGGACAATTTGCATACTAGCCTTTTATTATATAGACTATGCTCTGAGTGGCCAGATTATTATGACCACTTGACATTTGTAGACACATTAGCCATATACTGCATCATATGGAATATGGAAGCCAAAGGCCTGTTTGAACACTGCTGTCTCCAGTTACCGAGATAAAATGTCTCCAATTCCCACAGGAACATAAGGATTGGATAGTCGATCATTGGAAAAAAGTCATGTGGTCCAATGAATCACATTTCCAGTTTCATCATGCAAATGACAGAGTGAGAATTTCACAGAAACAGCATGAAAACATGTATCCCACATGAATGAATACAACCCTTCAAGCTGGTGGGGGCAGTGTTATGGTTTGGGGCATGTTTTCCTGGCATGATTTGGGCCCTTTAATTTGTGTAAAACAACATCTGAATAGCACAACATACCTAAGTATCATTGCTGATCAAGTTCATCCTATCATGTTGATGACGTATCCCAATGGAGATGGTTTCTTCCAACAAGACAATGGGCCATGCTATGGTGCTTATATTGTACAGAAGTGGTTTCAGAAACATGAGGGAGACTTATGCTTAGTGGCCCCACAATCACCAGACCTCAATCCAATTGAGCACCTGTGGGACAAAAAAGAGCCATCAGGCAGCTGGTTCCACAACCATCAAATCTCATAGACCTGGACAGTGCTGTTCATCAGATTTCTCACATCACCTTTCAACATCTTGTGGAGTTAATGCCAAGAAGAATCACTACAGTATTAAAGGCAAAAGGTGGCCTGTTTAGGCCTGATACAGGTAGTTAGGGGTGACCAGGCCTGCAGGGAGGGCAGTTAGGGGCAAACAGGCTGGTAGGGGAGAAGTTAGGCATCAATCAGGCTGGCAGGGGAGTTGATAAAAGATGGCTGCCCACATGTAGTCACAGATCCTGCCGCCATGTGGACACAAGATGGCCACCATAAGATGGCCAGGAGGGGAGGGCAGTTAGGGGTAACCAGGTCTGCAAAGGAGGGCAATGGGGGTGACCAGGCCTGCATGGGAGGACAGTTAGGGACAAACAGGCTGGTATGGGAGTAGTTAGGCATCAATCAGGCTGGCAGGGGAGTGACTAGGGAATGATCAGGCTGGAAGGCAAAAGTGATTAGGGCCAATCAAGAATGCAGGCAGGCAAGCACTTGAGAGCCAGCAGTCCTGGATTGTGAGAGGGAAGTCTGACTGATAAACAGTCAGACATCCATGGAGGGGTCCCAGATTGGAGAAGGTGCAGGTTGGACTGAGGGACACCCCACCTCCATGCATGAATTTCATGTCTCTAGTATATATATAAAATTGGAAATATATAATTGGAAATTTTGCCAAAAGATAGTATCTTTAAATTATATATATTTTACAAATTAACTTTGGTAAGCCTCCTAGTGTCCTGTAAATCTGTAAACAGTTTCAAATACCCTTTCCTAAAAGTATAATCTATTCTTCTTAAATGCCAAACCAATCACAATAAAAGCACAAAACTCTTGTGACCACCAGAAATTTTGTGGAGTTTGCACAAAACTTTGGCTTAGTAATTTCATTTTCATTTTCATGGCAATAAGAAAGTACAACAAATGTTATTTAATTTCTTTTTTAGTCTTAGTCGGTTTGGTTCAGTGGATAGAATGTCAGCCTGTCAGGGGTCCCGGGTTCGATTCTAATCAGGGGCATGTACTTTGGCTGTGGGCACATACCAAGTATGGAGTGTGCAAGAGGCAGCTGATTGATGTTTCTAACTCTCTATCCTTTTCTCTTCATCTCTGTAAAAAAAAATCAATAAAATAAATTTTAAAAATAGTATTAAAAATAAATAAATAAATCTCTTTAGAGCAATGGTAGTAATGACAAGGTCTATATGATTTTTGAGCTTTTGAACAATTTAATTACTTGGAAAATCCTGAAACTGGATAATTCTGAGAAAAAAACAAACAAACAAAAAATATAAGGTGATTATTTCCCCCAGTATCTTTTCTCCACACATTCTGACTTATTCATATTGCTGCTGGGTTTTTCAAAGGCATTATTTGTGTTGCTAATCATATCCACTTCTTTAATCTTCACCATGTATTGAAGATCCTGAAGTGCATCCCTGAGTCATTACTTATTCCTTGTAAGACAAGTCAATAACGGGGAAGCAAGCAATGAAGCAAGCTCATTAGACCCCCAGATTATTATAGGAATTTGGTCAAGTAAAATAAATACCAATGGACAGAACCTATCTACAAATAGGTAGAAGATGATATATTGGATAGATAGATGTAAAAAAAACTCAGAAGCTTTAAGAAGAAATAAAAAGTAAATTTGTCAGAATTACAAGTATATCATAGATGGGGTTCAGAAAGATTTCTCTGAGATATTTTTGAAATAGAAACCTGGTTTGTAAAAAAGTTAAGGATACACTCTAGGAAGGCCTAGGATATTCCAAAGTTTTTACTAAAAGCACTGTATATATATCAGGTGGGCAAGTAGGTTTACAGTTGTTCATATGGAAAATAATATAATCTACATATAAAAACTTAAGCAACCGAATGACTGTTTAAACAGTCACTGTAACATGCACTGACTATTAGGGGTCAGAAGCTCAGTGCAGGATCTGCTTCCTGGTGGTCAGTTCACTCCCACAGCTGGAGTGCTATTCATCTGACTAATAGGCGCCAGACACCAGGCTCACAGCTGGCGCAAGCAGCTGCGGTGGTAGTGCAATCTCTCCTGCCTCAACAGCAGCAAACTACTGAGCTTCATGCACTATTTCATCCCTTGGGAGATGTTGTGCTGCCAGTTTTGACACAATTCTCCAAGGGGTCACAGATTGTGAGAGGGCACAGACCATGTTGAGGGACCTTAGTAATTAATAAATGATAATACAAGAAAACACTGTTTCACGTCCTCACAACTGTAAATCTACTTTTGCTCCACACAATTTATGTTATCTCTGACCATGTCTTATTTCAGCTAATGAACAATATTTAAAATCAGCAATAAGGAATTAATATTAAATTCTACTGAAAAGAGAACAATATATTAAGCAAAGAAAAAAAAAACATTGGAATGTTCAAAATTCTTGAATTAATCAACATGGAACTTCATCAGATTTTAACAAATTAACAAATTTCCCAGCAAATTATTCACATAGTAACATAAAAGCAGTTGCTTTGAATCATTTATACACTTATTGTGATAATAGCTGTGTTTTAGTATAGGAATTTAAAAAGCACTCTATAAATGAACCTTTCCTATTTATTGCCTATATATAATTTTGGACAAGTCATCAAGTCAGAGTAAAGGTACCATCTCTCTTTTTATATTTCTGAAATTCACGCCAGGCAGAGTAAAGATATTGAAAACGAGTTCTCTGACTAATTAAAAATCGTGAGGGTCTTTCAGGCTTTACCAACTACAAAAACCTAGTTAGTTACTGTTTAGTTACTAGTGGTAAGTAAGTAGCTTAGATTCAGGTTTCTGTCCTTCCTATTAGAATTACCCCATTGCCATATGTTCTCTCTTTGTATGTGGTCAAGTCCTAACATAGTCTATTAAATATAAACCCTGTTAATGAGTTCAAAACATTTGAATTAGTTCAAGTTTACATATGCTTGGTATAATCAGAATCCATGTTTCTTTATATCAGTGCTTCCCATTTCAAAGAAGAACTTGTAATTGTTTGCATTGTTCAATAAAAATGTTCAGTTATTATTTGACATTTCTCAAGGTTTATGTTTAGCTACTACTATATGTTTTATTATAATAATACTAGTGGCCTGGTCCATAAAATTCATGCACATTAAAAGAGGATTAATTAGAGGAAATATTTTAATATTGCTCTTTGCCCTTTCTCTATAATAGAAGTGTCAGATATGAAAGAAAATTAGTAAAATGTATATGAAAATATTTCTCCTGTCAGAGTCTGGGATGCACCATGGGACCCAGAGTTAAGTCCCCCTCACTACCCAAAATTGCAGGAGACCCAGACCTGGCCCAGACACATTGGGCGAGATCCAGACCCAGCCAGTCCCATACTTGTCAAGCCCCACCAGGTGGGGGCCACACCCTCAGGTCCCCCAGCCCAGTGCTGGAGGGGGGTCCACCTTCAGCTCCCCTGTCAAGCCCTGTGGATGGGGGTCATGGCCTGAGATTCCCCCGCCTGGGGCAAGGGAAGCAACCTGAGGTCCCTTAGTCCAGCACTAGTGTGGGAGAGTGCACCTTGAGGTCCCCTGTCAAACCTCACCAGGTGGAAGGCACTGCCTGAGGTCCTCCAGCCCAGCACTGTGCCAGGGAGTTGAGGCCTGAGGTTCCCTGTGAAGCCTGCTGGGTGAGTGGCATAGCCTGAGGTCCCCTGTCCCCTGCCAGATCTGGGGGTATGGCCTGAGGTCCCCTGCCAAGCCCTGCCAGGTGGGGGGCATGGCCTGAGGTCCCCTGTCAAACCCCATGGGGGTGGAGGAGGCACAGCCTCATGTCCCTGCTGATTGCCCGTTAAGGTTCCTTATGGGAACTCAGCATCCACGGTGGGCGCCATCATCTTTGTGGCAGAGTGACAGTCAATTTGCATATTCCCTCTTTATTATATAGGATAAAATGGCCTTACTGCTGAATCCTAATAGTGTGTCTGGAATTTGAAAATAACCAATTGCAGTGACAATGAATAACTAAAGATGTCCATTGGATAAGGAGATCTCCTGGGTTTTTGCTAAGCACACCCAGTATGCAAAAGCTCAACTTGCTGAGCTTCTGTCTGCCAGCTTCACCGGAGACTGGGGCTGAATAATTGATATTACTGGTTACCTTACAACCATTACCTGTCAATTCCCAGTCTCAAGGTACCAGGCAATAGTGTTCATTGTATACATGTTATCCAACTAATATGTAAAATCTGGTAGTAGAGATTTTCTCCAAATTAAAACTCACAATCACACTCTTAGTAAGGGAAAATTAAATGCCATGGCTTTTCTTTATTTATTTTGAATTGAGGAGGAAGAAAAGATTTGCTTACCTAGCAAACCCCTCTGAAAACTTTCCTTTTATGTGTTCCAGAGAGTTAACAGTATATTTTATCAGGGCTTCCTCTAAGTAGATAATGGAACAAGGTTTTATTTGTAATCAATATTCTTGTTCATAGACACTATGGCTTCATGGAACTAAGTTAAAAGAACTCCTCAGAAAAGTAACTGAACAAGAGCTGATACCTGACTCTTTCCTTTCTCTTAATTTAAGACAGAAACATCAAAGTTACTGGCCGTCAAGTAGTAGCAGAAGTCAAGTGCTGCCATTACACTACAAAGTAGTCTATGTAAATTATTAACTTTCCAACCACAGCACCAAGCTAGCTCCTATGAAAATCATAAATATTAATCAGACAAAGGATTATTTTAAATATACAAAAATATCTAAAATATTATTTTAAGGAACTGCAACACATGCCTTTTAAGCCTTTTTAATTTAGAATCATTAATCATGACAAACATCTGCTAAAGGAACCAGTGGCATCTGTAGTATCACTTTAGCAAGTTACAGCTTTATACCTTTTTTGAGTCAGCAAAATCAAGGAAGCATTCACACCCAGGAGAGGTAAACATTTCATCCTCAAAAATTTCTAAACTACCAGATCATAAGCATATGTCACTTGGGTGGTAACATGTGGCATGTGGCTGATGTGAATATTTATCTAGATTTACAGAGGGAAGAGATCTGTGTTAGTCTTCTACTCCTTGAATGCTTAAGAAGTCCTGAAGGATTTGGAGTCCTTAAGAATTTTACTTTCTTGTCAGCCTGTTTTGTGGTTCTAGACTTAATCCAATACGTATTAGCCTTTTTTTAGACTGCATGAAATGGCTTAAGTGGGAAGAATATAGAGTTCCTCATTAAATGAGGCATTAGATTATCTTCCAGGTTCACTTTCCTCTTTACTTGATTAGCATGGATTTAGAAAGTGGCAGAGAATTATTTTGTCTTCAGGGATTTAAACTTTTTTAGGAGCTGCTCTACTTATGATTTTCTAAAGTATGGTCCCGGAAGTAAATATAACTGAATATCAGCCCCTCACATAGATGTTTTTGTGTGTCTCTTTCTTTTTTCATGACAAACTTTGAGAAATTCAAAAAACCGCAGAGGGTCATCTTCTTACATATGACTGTCCTATTGTATTTCTTGCTCTTTTCTTCAGGTGAAAGTGAATATCGACTATAAATTCAATACTACTTGACTTTAGTTGACAGCTGAGGTGATATACATAAGCTTTTAGGAATGAAAGTTTTGTACAAGAATTAAGTACTCTTTCTCTAAGTTTAACATTAGTAGTGCTATATAGCTGGATCCTCCTAAGACTGTAATCGCCTATTTCATGTACTATTCAAGTTAGCACAATTTAGATATTTATTTTATGAAATTAAATATTTATATATTAAGGAACACTTTTACAATTTTAACTAGCTAGAAAATTTAGAAATATTATCAATTTGGATTTATTGTACAAATAATGTAAGACATCACTTTCTTTTTTTCTTTCCTTATTAATTTATTTCTACAATGTATTTTTTATTGATTTCAGGGAGTGGGAGAGAGATAGAAAATCATTGATCAGATGCATCCTGCATACCTCCTTCTGGGGATCAAGCTCACGACCTGGGCACCTTCCCTGACAGAAAATCAAGCCCTGACCCCCTGGTTCATAGGTTGATGCTTATCCACTGAGCCACACTGGCCAAGTGAAACATCACATTGTTTATAGAGGAATTAGAGCAGGATTTGGATAATATAGGCAGAATTCAGAAAAGACTGGCCTATATTTCTTTTATTATGATTTCTTTATTATGGTATTACATATGTGTCCTTATCCTCCCATTGCCCCCCAACATCCCACTCATGCCTCATACCCCTGGTGTCTGTGTCCATTGGTTAGGATTATATGCATGCATATAAGTCCTTTGGTTGATCTCTTTCCCTGACCCCTCCCCATCCCCCATCTTTCCTCTGAGATTTGATGCTGTGATCAATACTTTTCTGTTTCTGGATCTATTTTTGTTTGTCAGTTTATGTTTTTCATTATATTCCATATATGAATGAGATCATGTGATATTTATCTTTCTCTAACTGGCTTATTTTGCTTATCAAAATGCTCTCCACTTCCAGCCATACTGTTGCAAATGGTTAGAATCCCTTCGTTTTTACCATAGCATAGTATTCCATTGTGTAAATGTACCACAGTTTTTAATCCATTCATCTGTTGATGGGCACTTAGGCTGTTCCCAAATCTTAGCTATGTTAAATTGTGCTGCTATGATAATAGGGATGCATATATTCTTTCTATGCAGATTGGTGTTTCTATTTTCTTGGGATATATTCCTAGAAGTGGGATCACTGGGTCAAATGGGAGCTCCATTTTTTAGTTTTATGAGGAGACTCCATACTGCTTTCCACAGTGACTGCACCAGTCTGCATTTCCACTAACAGTGCACAAGGATTTCTTTTTTTCTGCATCCCACCAAAACTTATCATTTGTTGATGGTAACCATTCTGACAGGTGTGAGATGGTATAGCATTGTCATTTTGATTTACATCTCTCAGATGACCAGTGTCTTTGAGCATATATATAATTATATATATATATATATATATATATAATTATTATTATTAATTTTTTACAAAGAGGAAGGGAAAAGGATAGAGAGTTAGAAATATTGATGGGAGAGAAATATTTATCAGCTACCTCCTGCACACCCCCTACTGGGGATGTGTGCCCCCAACTAAGAATTGAACTTGTGACCTTTCAGTCTGCAGATCAATGCTCTATCCAATGATCAAAACCAGTTAGGGCTTTGAGCATGTTTTCATATGTCTCTTGGACTTCCTTATGTCCTCTTTTGAAAAATATCTATTTAGGTCCGTATATTTATAATGACATTTATTTTCCAGTTGTGTGACCTTAGATAAATAATTTATTCTCAGCTTTTTATCTATCATATTAGACAGAAATATCTGCATTACTTCACAGAGTCAATGAATGGACAAAAGAGTTAGTTTCTTAGTAATATAAAAACGTAAATGCTTTCAAAATTGAAGGGAAATACAGATAAATGTGTTACTATGCTAGAAAATATTAGATTTAATACATATTATGAAATGTATTTATATTTTTAAAATTTGAAAGTATATATATTTTTATATTTTGAAATGAAAGCAGTTACTAGTTTTTTTATGGTTAGACAGGATTAGCAACAATGTTTTCTATGTAATTTGACAGAAGTGACAATTTGTGAATTAGACTGAATATGATAACATGAGAGTCTACAGTGTTTTCCTATCCTCAGCTCAAGCTCCCCAAGGAACCACTATTAAAGAATGTATTGAATATGCAAATGTTAGGTCACTTAATAAACAAAAAATATATGTATTGGTACCATTCAAGATAAATGTATCAGGTCCTAGACAAAGCAAGAGAAAACATTATTTCTGCTGACTTCATACAGAAAGATAAATAGTTCAGATATCAAACAATTAGCTATGCCAATGCACACTAATAAAAGTGTAAAATGCAAATTGACCATTCCTTCATGACACCCACCAGCCAATAAGGAGTGAGTATGCAAATCAACTTAGCAAACATGGTGGGTTGATTTGCATGCACAGGTGCCAAGTGACTGGGAGCAGGGGAGGACGCAAGTGTTCTACACCACCCCAGCCACTCCAGGCCTCTGGGCAGCGTGGGAAGGTGGAAAGGCTGCTCTGGCTAGAGCAAAGGCAGTTGTGGCAGCCAGGGGAAGGAAGGCCCATTCTTGCATGAATCTTTGTGCAGCAGGCCTCTAGTATACTATAATGCTATGGATGCTTGAGGCACCATTGATTTTAAATATAAAAATAAATACATAAACCCAAATTTTGCAAAACTTATATATATCCATAAAGACAATTTGGATTTCATTTTCAAAGTCTTACTATCTTTATGTCTGGAAGAAGTAAAGTCTAGGAAAGAGTTTTAAATCATTTAGCTATCTTCTTCAAAGGCAAAGCACAGGAGAATCACTCCAAGGTTCACATTGCTTGATAGCATAGTTGCTACCATCACTCTTCCTAATTATTCTTGATGTTTTATCTATTATAATATGAGGCTCCTCGGAGGATAAAAATAATCAGCTAGAAGTGTGAACTAGCTAATTACCTATATGATATTAAAAAAATGTTGTAGTATTGTAGATGAAACATAAATTATGGAAAATGGTGAAAAACCCTGAGAGTAGAAATATATCTTGGTAATGACTCTTCACAAGTTTAGAAATATTATCTCTTTCTTCTCTTAAGTAAACCAGTAAATCCTCATTTTCAACAAGAAATACATACAAGAGTATTTTAAGTGTGTTACATCATAGAGAACTACTTTATAAAGTATATTCACCTTTTAACCATGCAAATAGTAGTATAATGTTTTTTTTTAATTATTAATTTAGGATTAATATATATATATAATTTATCTTTTGAAATGAAAGCAGTTACTAATTTATATTCACCTTTTTAACATGCAAATACTAGTATAATGTAAATATATTAATGCAAATATATATATATATATATATATAAATCCTAAATTAATAATTATAGTTAAATGTGTATATACTTTTAACCCATTATTAATGCCAGTGGGTTAAATCTAAAAAAGAAACATGAATTGAGCAATCAGATATTGAAGTGTGTATACACTTTTTGTCTACATTGAAAAGCAATTATAATTGTTACTTAAACTTTATAAACACATTTATAAATTTTGTATGTTATTAAGCCATTATGCTTTTGGTTTTGGATGTGTGTTGCTACAAAATCATGTGCATTGGAATTTTACTAAACCACTGTTAGGTGAAGGTTATCTTATGAGAATAATTAACTTATCTATAATACTAGACATGAAGTTGGTGATTCTACATTGCCCTATAACAACAAGTAGGAAAATGAAGATTATTATTGTGGGGGTTTTACTGTGTTTTTTTCTTTATTGATCAAGGCAGTAGATATGTTTCTTCATCCCCCCATTGCCCCCTATTCCCCCTTCACTCATGCCCTCACCCTTCTAGTATCTCTGTCCATTAGTTATGTTTATATGCATGCATACAACTTCTTTTTGTTTTAATGGGAATTTTATCTATATTTTACTACATTAACATCAACGTTTTGTGTTTCTTGTTTAAAAATACCTCTTCAGCTCTTTTTTGAACTCACAGATTATCTTGATGAATGCAACAAAGTGACTGGTTTTTGGAGAATGCTGTACATGAAGGGGAATGTAAATTTTATCAACTGGGACAATTCCCTTTAACTGACTATACCTACAGGTGGGAATATAACAACAAGCTAAGTGTGATCAGACTGCTAGGCTCCAGCCCTTTCTCTGGACCTTTTATCAGTGATTGCATCTCATCTTGACAGAGTACTGCTAACCTAGGGAGCATATACATGCTGGGGTGTTTCAGGCCATTTCAATGACTAACTGGTAGAACTACTAGGATTTAATGGGGACAAGGGTTTTAATTTACAGAACAGACTGCACAATGATAATTTGCTTCATCCTAAATAACTGCTATAGTGCGTTCTCAGTGCTATAGTGCGTGCTCAAGATGAAAATTTTTATACAGTAGATTCCTCCTTATCTAAGGTTTTACTTTCCCTGGTTTTACTTGCTCACAGTCAACCAGGGTCCAAAAATATTAAATGGAAAACTCTGGAAATAAATAATTCATGATTTTTTAACTGCACTGTTCTGAGAAGTGTTATAAAACCTTGCACCCTGCAGACCCATTCTGCTCTGGAATCATACCTTTGTCCAGCCTTCCCACACTGGATATGCTACCCTCCCTTGATCCCTTGATCACTCAGTAGCCATCATGGTTATCAGATCAACTGCAGAGTATCACGGTGCTACTTTGTGTTCAAGTCACCCTAAATTTATTCAACAATGGCCCCAAAGTAATGATGTCGGCAACTTGGATATGTCAAAAAAGAAACTAAAGTTCTTCCTTTTAGTAAATAGGTAAAAAATTCTCAATAAGAAAATTTAAAAAAAAAAGTCATATGCTGAGGTTACTAAGCTATCCACTAAGAAGAAAATCTATCCATGAAAGAGTAGCAGAAAAGTATATTCATCCTAGTTTTGTTGTTCCATGTCAAACTGCAAAAGTTACAGCCACAGTCCACAGTAAGTGCTTAGTTAAAATAGAAATGGCATTAAATTTGCTGAATACAAAATGTATTCTGACTGAGCAACATCTTGTGCCAGAAAGCATTGAACCTATCCAAAGGTTTCAGCCAGGGATCACTGAAATGAATGACACAAAGCCATTTACTGAAAGTAAGAAATGCTTACAAAAATTCAGGAATATTTTTGGATTGGAAATATAAAAAAATGCTGGGCAGGCTGCAAAGGCCAGTGAAGAATCTACTGCCACAGAGCAGCAGTGTTGAACAAGTTGATTAAAGAGAAGGTATGTATAGATAAGGAATATATATAAATTTGTAGGGAGGTATAAGAAAAGCAATATATATTCTTGGTTTCCCTTGTTAGGGCACCATAATGCCCGAGTTCTTGTCCCAGCTTTACAAAGAACTCAGCATTCTGGAGAAAGGGGCTGCATAAAGATGATTAAAGATGTCCAAAGACAAAAGATAGTTTTGAAAGGCATTGGGGGTCAGAGGAGCTTCAGCTAAAGGAAGCTGAAGACTCTTCCTTGATCAAGAACCCTTGCTTTTATTCATGCGATTTATCCTAAGGCAAAGTGGACATATACACTTCAAAGGGTACAGTATCAAAGAGTACAATACAGAAGCATTGTCAGTTTGGGGAATAGTCTTCAGCTGTTTAGGTGTTTGGCCAACAAGAGGCAATAAAATGCCCTGAGCTGTCTGGCAGCTAACAATCCTTTTCAGGTTTGGGGAAAGTATCTTTTAGCTGTTTCCAAGAGGTAAACTACATTTGACTCAACCCTGTTGAGCTCCCAAATCCCATCAACTTTTGATGGAATTTTTGTAATTATTACATGCTGAAATTGGTTCTCGGCAGTAGTATATAGTATTTGTTGCTATCTGTGGTGGCAGGCATCTACTGGGACTCTTGAAATATAGCCTTCTCTGTTAGGGGATCTATTATACTGAGAAAATTCTGATTCTCAAGTTCTATTTACTTGTATCTAAAAATGGGAAAAAATACATATATTTCCAAATTTGATATACAGAGTAATATAATTACATATGAATGATTCATAAAGCATATGAATATGCATCTATTTGCATGTATCCTCAAATATACTGATAGGGCTTTGCAATAAAATAAAATAATGCAAGAAAATAATGTTTGAAGATTGTGCTTTAGAAAAGCAAATATCTATTAAATTATACATGATAATAAGCACATTCTCAGGATTATCAGTAGAGATTAATGATGGCTTATCAAGACATTTTTCTATTAGCTTCAGGAGGAAGAGCCAGTAGAGTTTTTTTGGTTTGTATTTTTTTTTTTTTTTTTGGTTTTTTGGTGGTGTTCTTTTTGTTCTTTATATTTTCCTAGAGCCAAAATTTATTTTGAGTGACTTATTTTGGATAGTTGTAGCAATGAATCTTTAGACAGAAAAACAGATTATATAGGTGTGCCTATAAACACATTCACAAGAGAAGTGAGGGATTTGACTTTACGTAATTGTGCGATCTGTTAAGCTGTATCTTTAAGGTTGCTGTCTGAACATCTGATGCTAGAGTTTAAAGTCTGCAGAGCAGTTGAACACATTACAAACCACTCTATGAGTTGTTGACAAGATGAACTGTGTCTTCCCCTTTGAGACTTCAATGATACAGAATCTATTGTTATAAAGTAGGGAAGATTGCATGATTTGTAATAGGCCAATCTCAGGACTATAAATATGATCTGAATTGAAAATGGTTATATAACTCTGAGGCAAATATATTTTCAATGCTCAGATATGCAATTAATATTTATAGAATTGATTTCTTAGAGAGTAAATTAATTTAATGCAATATGTTATTTAGATTCATTTAAAATTTAGTCGCTAAAGTAATATGAGGAATACTTAAGTGATAGAACATGACAAGCAATACAGTATTTCTGATTAATTATATCTTTGGTATTCCAATATGCATCAGAAGAGCATTAATCAACTTTACTTCATGACTTACTATGCCTTGTTGCAATTATAAAATTATTTGTTATTATTAATACTTTAGAAAAATTAACAATAATGTATTTTCATTAATAAAAACATATTTAACACCTAGAATGTGCAGTTAATATATTAAATAGTTGTGCATACATACATACATACATATATGTGTGTGTGTGTGCGTGTGCGTGTGTGTGCACACACATGCACACACACACACATACTAGAGGCCTGTTGCATGAAATTCATGCATGGGGAGGTGTGTGTCCCTCAGCCCATCCTACACCCTCTCCAATCTGGGATCCCTCTCACAATCCAGGACACACACACACATACTAGAGGCCTGGTGCATGAAATTCATGCATGGGGAGGTGTGTGTCCCTCAGCCCAGCCTACACCCTCTCCAATCTGGGATCCCTCTCACAATCCAGGACTGCTGGCTCTCACCTGCTTACCTGCCTGCCTATCAGATTTCCACTAACCTCATGATCACTCCCCTGCCAGATTGATCGACACCTTACTGCTCCCCTGCCAGCCTGATTGGCCCTAACTGCAATGCCCTGCCAGCCTAGTCACCCTTAACTGCCCTCCCCTGCTGACTTGGTTAACCCTAACTGTCCCTCCCACAGGCCTGGTCACTCCTAACTGCACTCCCTTGACAGCCCAGTCATCCCTAATTGCCCTCCATCACTGGCCATTTTGTGGCGATCATCTTGTGTACACATGGGGGTGGTCATTTTTGATCACATGGGTGTGGCCATTTTGTGTGTTGGAGTAAGGGTGAATTTGCATATCACCTCTTTATTATACAGGATATATTACCTAGTAAAATATAAATATGTAAATTGTCATTACTTCATGACATCTATAGCCAATCAAAAATGAGTATGCAAATTAACCCAACAAAGATGGTAGCAGCCCCACTCCCTACCCGCTCTGGGCTTTGGATAGCCCTTCTCATCAGGGCCTCCCTGCCATGCTTCACACCTATCAGCCATTCTTGCAGCTTTCCTATGTCACAGCCCCCTCACTCAGAGGCAACCCTCAGTGCCTGAGGTTTAGTTTCCAGTGTTTGATGTCTCCCTCTACCCCACCTCTGACCCATTGCTCTGATAAACAAAATCCTAGTGTTGGAACAGCCCCACAGGTGCAGGAGCACTCAAGAGCTCAGGTGCTACACAGTTAGTGTGGTCCAGGAGTCCTGGGCCAGCCAAGGGACAACTGTGGTGGCCATGATGGCAACATCAGGTGGCTCAGCTTTGTTTTGAATAGATGAAAGAGGCCACCTACACAGTAACCAAAATTATCAGATCTCCTTTCTCCCTATCTCAGCAAATCAAGAAGGCAGGAGCAATGGGAGTGGAGGGAGGGTAGGCAGGCAGGAGGCTGAGGGTGGAAGAGGAAGAGGAAGGGGGACAGTTGCATCCCAATTTCACAATGGGCAAGTGAAATGCACCCAACCTCTCCAGGTTTCCTCACTTGCCCTGCACTCCCCGCCACCTCTTCTATTCTGTGCTCCCCTGGGAGCACCAGCACTGAACAGAGGAACTCTCCAGAGAAGGAGGGTGAGGAGGAAGCAGTATTGGAGTGTGCAGGGCTTTTCACCACTGCCACTGCTGCATAGGCTATCATAGCAAGTCCACCCAATCCTGGCAGCCAGGGGAAGGAAGACCTATTCCTGCACAAAGATTATATGTAATAGTAGAGAGCTCTATTATCTAAATTAATAAAAGAGAAATATATAAATTGATTGTCACTTTGCAATGCCCCACTAGCCAATCAGGAGTGAGTATGCAAATTAGTGTGACAAAGATGGCAGTGGACATAGAGCCAGACAGACAGGGTGGAAAGCTTGGGTCACCCTTGGTGATGGAGGAAGCCAAGCTTCCATTGCCTGGGCTGGCCACCAAAGGAGGGACTATGGGCAGCAGCCACAGAATCAGCCTGAGCACATGGGAGGATTTGGTTGACTGGGCCGGCTGCCAAGGTAGGACCCTGAAAATAGCCCTCAGCTGCTTACCCAGGCTGACCATAACCCCCAGCAGGGACCCTCACCCCATAGGAGTATGGCCAGCCTGCAAACCACCACAGGCCCCTAGCCCAGGTTTCCCACCCCCCAAGAGAACCCCCAGCCTGATCCGGGACACCTTTCAGGGCAAATCATCCAGCCCCCACTTATCCACCATGCCTCTATTTATGCCAATAAAAGGATAATATGCTAATTAGACTGGGAGACCTTCCAGGATACCTTCCAGATATTCCAGATAAACCCATGGTGGTGGGGCCAAGGTTGAGGTGCTGGAGTGTGCAGGGTTTGCAACCACTGCTACTGCTGCACAGGCTGCCAGAGCAAGCCCACCCCATGCTAGCAGCCAGGGGAAATAAGGCCTATTCTTGGTAGAGGTAGAGGTGGTTAGAGGGCTAAGAGGGGTGGGCAATTGTGGGTAATCAGGCCAGGATGGCATGACAGTTGTAGATTATCAGGCCAGCAGGGGGTGGGGCATTGTGGGTGAGTTGGCTGGCACTGGGGCATTTGAGGGCCAGAAGGCCAGCAGGGAGAGCAGGGGGTGGTGGGCAGGCGAGCAGGCAAGCAGGCAAAACAGTTAGGGACAATCAGGCAGGCAGGCAGGTAAGCAGTTAGGAGCTACCAGACCCAGATTACGAGAGGGATCCCAGATTGGAGATGGTGCAGGCTGGGCTGAGGGACACCTTGCCATCCCCACCCCCATGCACGAATTTCATGCACCAGACCATTAATCAGTTATACAATTTAATAATTTTCATTAAATTAGTCTGTGTTCTGTGCAGTCAAGGCTAAAACTCAAACTTGAAATAATAAAATTAGCAGGATTTTAAGTTGAAATTACTTCACACACACAAACACATCCATTTTTATATACACTTGTACACACACATGCTATAATGGCACCTATAAAGGCACACTTGATTTTACTTGTCATATATAACTTACCAAACTGCTATAAAATTGTTTACTTATCTTTATTTGCCCCCACCAAACTGTAGATTATAGTAATTGAGAGCAATTGGTAAAAATGTGCATTTTTTAAAGATTTTTTATTGTTTTTCAGAGAGATAGGGGAAGGGAGGGGAGAGAGAAACATCAATACAAGAGTGAAACATCTACTGGCTATCTCCTGCATGCCCCCTCTTGGGGATCAGTGGATGGAACAACGCCCAACCAATTGATCAACATAAGCCAGGGCCAAATATAGATGTTTTCTGAATCAAAATTTTGGTCAAAATGTAGCACAATATTTTTTTAAAAAGACACCAACTTCTAGGATCTGCTTTAAAACTTAACTCTACAAAGTTACCAAGTATTTTATCTTTAAAATAAGAAACCTACAAGAGACAAAAGTACCTTCCTTTCTAAATATTGGTGAGTTGTGACTGTACTTGTCTCTAATTTTCCTTCTCTTTATTAACTGTATATAAAATAGACCCATAAAATGAATTTAATATTTGTAAACCAGAGAAGAAAGAAGCATGGACAATATGGAAGCTTGGCCCAGTGCAACAAAGCATCACTGCGCACTGCAGTGGTCCTATTATAGGCACCTGGATTTTATTAATATTTTCTAGGAGGCCATTCTCTTGAATGTTTGTCATTTTTCTTCTAAAATGTCATTTCAGGCTAAAGCTGCTGAATTGCAAAAGCTCTTGCATTGTTTAAGTAAAATCTGTAAGGGGAGAGAAAAACTAACTTCCTTTGCATGCTTAAGTAAATATTAAATTTTGTTGAATTTTTGGCAGAGAATGGTGTTTGTTTCCTCACCAATATATTCAATCACCAATAAACTAGACTTTTCCAGATAAGACTGAAGCTAATTGATCCTTGTTTAAAGTTTACTGGAAAAGCCTTTTCTGAACATTACCCTATAAATTAACTCTGAAAAGGAGATTGCAAGCAAAAAGAGTATTTGGATACCATCTAGAGATTAACATTAGAAGAATGAAAGGGAGAAAAGGAGAATAAAACGGCAAAAAACAGAGTTGTAATGTGGTCTCAATGACAACCTCAGATTATCCACAAGGCAATCTGAAGGTGGCATAGACCTTTAGAGTTGTTCTGAGTCAGAGCAAAGTGAGTAGTGGCTATACGTGCATTGGCTTCAGGTTGAACCTCGAAGGCACCCATTACTTTGAGAGGGATGATGCAGGCAATTCAGTTTTGAAGAGGATGTAATCTAAGAGTTGTCTGCCAGTAGCAATCTCAGCAGCTGCCAGAACATGTTTTTCAGTCTCTCAGGGCATGAGAGAATGCTACAGAACATTCTCACCTCTGCCTCATACATTTTCCACACCTCCTGTAGAATACCTATTTTCATGCCTTTATTTTGAATCTGAATAAACTGATCTAATACATCAAGAAAACTGAATTTTGATTCTGTTTTTAAGTTAATAAATAATGTTTGACCTATAAAATATCAAATTAAAATGTAATATTTGTAATATATATATTTAAAATTTCTGTAATATATATATTTCAGAGAAAAGGGGAAATGGAGAAAGGGAGAGAGGGACAGAAACATCAATAATGAAAGGGAATCATTGATAAACTGCCTCCTGCACACATCCTATTGGGGATTGTGTCCACACCCAGGCATGCGCCCTGACCAAAAATTGAACCATGACCTCCCGATCCATACTTCGATGCTCAACCACTGCGTAATGATGCCTTGGCAACAATGTAATTGTTTTAATAGCAATAGAGAATATAGAGAAGTATCCAAAATCAAATCAATTCAAATCAAAATAACTGGAAATAAATAGCAATATTTAAATAAATGATGATAATATCATCTAATATTTAAGATAAGTGATTTAAAGGATAATTTGCTCCTTAATGGTTTGCATTGGACATTTTAGGAAAATTATGGTTTGGTATAACCACATGAAGGAATGGAATTTGACCAGTGTACTTCTGCTTACCATACCCTGGATGTCCCAGGATTCATTCCAGGATGAACAGATTCTATTGAGCAGTCTACAAACACTTGACAATAATTGGACATAGCATTACAATGAGACCAGGCATGTCATATTCTGAATTACAAGTTAACATTACATTTTATGTCAGTATAGCTTTAAATAAAGATGTTCTACTCATGTGAGATGGGGGGGTGATTGTTTGGGGAAGGAAATTAAAATCAGAGTATATCTATAAAATATTTTTAATATATGGAAAACAGTCTGCAAAGAGAGTCAATAAAGGTTAAACTTAGTAGAAGTAAAACTTGGGTGGTGTTTTTACAGTAAATGTTGCATTAAAATTAGTCTATATATATAAAAGTCATACAAGCATTGAGTTCCATTACAGAATTTATCAAATCTTAGCAAAATTCATTGCTTGTAGATACCTGCTCACAAAGTTATACCTTCATTGATGAAATAAATAATGCCTTTATAAATGTGAGACAAAAGTAATCTTATAGAAAATGTTTTGTATTATTTAAAATGCTGATATTTAAATAATTCTTATAAAGCGGTCCTGGCTTTGTAACAATTTTGTTTTTGTAGAAGTTGATCCAGGATTTTTTTTTTATATTACTAGATCTTACTAGATCTTGAACTCCTTGAGGGAAGGAGCTATTAGGATTTGTCTGGGTACCTACTGTACCTACCACAGGACTTAGCACTCTGTAGGTACCAAGCCAAGCCAATGTCCATGAAACTGGATTAATAAGGGATTAATAAGTACATTCAGCAAGGCCTGGATAGAGAAGCAAGGTTTCCACACTAGTAAAAGGTACCAAGATTACTCCAGAATATACTGTGATGTGACAAGACAATTCTGGTATTATGGATAGTCATATAAATATCATAACAACTTTAAAATTTATCTGAAATAACATATATATATATATATATATATATATATATATATATATATATATATATATATATATGTTATATATATTTCTACCTATGAAAGCTTAATAGATGGAAATAATATTTCAATCCTAAGAAACTAATTCAGTTTTTCTCTTGATTATATCCTCTCCAATAAGTTTATAAAATTTGTCTTTAGTGTTCTTTTAAAATATAGTGGCACCTCGAGATATGAGTGCCCTAACATACGAGATTTTTGAGATACGAGCAGTCGAGCGAGCGATTTTTGTTTGAAATACTAGCAGACAGTCATATGGGCTGCCAGCTGATTTCTCAACAGAAACGATGCAGGCCAGATGGGAGTGGCAAGAAATATTCAACATGATAAATAGCAAGAACCTACAACCAAGAATAATCTATCCAGCAAAGCTATCATTCAGAATTGAAGGACAGATAAAGAGCTTCACAGAGAAGAAAAAGCTAAAAGAGTTCATCAACTCCAAACCAGTATTATATGAAATGCTGAAAGGTACTCTTTTAGAGGAGGAAGAAGAAAAAGGTAAAAGACAAAAAATTATGAACAACAAATACATATCTATCAACAAGTGAATCTAAAAATTAAGTGAATTAAAAACTTGATCAACAGAATAAACTGGTGAATATAATAGAATCAGGAGCACAGAAAGGGAGTGGACTGATAATTCTCAGGGGTAAAGGGGTGAGGGGTATACAGGGAGAGACTGGACAAAAATCATACACCTATGGATGAGATCAATGGGAGGGAGGTAAGGGCAGAGGGAAGGGTGGGAGCTGAGTGGAGGGGTGCTATGGAGGGGAAAAAAGACAAACAAATGTAATAATCTGAATAATAAAGATTTAATTTAAAAAATAAAAAATAAAAAAAAAATGAAATACGAGCAACATTTGAGATAAGAGTAATCGTGCAGATAGGCTGGCTGCACATGACCCACCAATTTACTACAACTCCAGCATCTCATAGTTTCCCACACCTCAAGGTTACAGAACAATTTAAACTCGGATCTCGAGGTACCACTGTAATTAGCAAAGATATATATATTTTTTTATTCTAATAGTATAAGTCACTTCAGAATAGGTACTGTGAAATTAATTTAAAAAATGTTAAAATGCCAAAACCGGTTTGGCTCAGTGGATAGAGCATCGGTCTGCAGACTGAAGGGTCCTAGGTTCGATTCGGGTCAAGGGCATGGACCTTGGTTGTGGGCACATCCTCAGTAGGGGGCGTACAGGAGGCAGCTGAATGATGTCTCTCTCTCATCGATGTTTCTAACTCTCTATCCCTCTCCCTTCCTCTCTGTGAAAAATCAATAAAATATATTTAAAAAAAAAGAATGTTAAAACTATATTTTACAAGAAAAGCCCATTTAACTGAGAACTAAAAATAAAATCTATAATAATAAAAGCATAATACCCTAATTAGACAGGGCAGCCAAATGTCCTTCCAGATGTCCTTCCAGACAAAGCTGTAGTGACTGCAAGGGCCAAGAGCAGAGAGCCATGGCAGCTAGCAGCTGCAGCTGTGGCAGGGTGACCAGACTGGTGTCCTTCCACAGAGGGAGGAGATCACCTGAGGGTTCCCAGACTGTGAGATGGGGCAGGCCAGGCTGAAGGACTCCCACCTCAATGCATGAATTTTTGTGCATGAGGCCTCCAGCACAATATAAGAACAAAAGTAAATTAAGTTAAAAAATGTTTTTGGATGACAAAGAACCAATTGAGATATACCACCTGTTTATTCAAATATTAATTTATTTTTTATTCAACTCAATTTTCATGCCCCATACTTGAAAACTAATGTACTTTTTCCTTTTCTTAATCCTCACTGGATAAAGTTTTTCTTGATTTTAGAGAGAAAGAAAAGGGGGAAAGAGAGAGAAAGAAAGAATGAGACATTGATGAAAGTGAGAAACATTGATCAGTTACCTCCCATATGCATCCTGATAGGGTATGGAAACAAGACAATTGTAGGGCATGGTAGATTTCATCTATGTAGGAGTATGTGTGCAAAAAATCAATGCTAGTTGTATAAAATTTAAGTAAATTATTAGAATAATTTAATTCAATGATTAGATTTAATTTTTCAATCATTTTATATATTCTATGATTTTATAAAATAAAAGCAAAGTTTTAGAGGCAACCTTAGATACATTAATTGGTTAAAATTATTCAGGGTAGGATGGTTTATAAATTAAAGCTATATAGTGGTGAACTTAGGCATATATAAATAGAATACCAGAGTAAATAATGGAACTTGTTTATATCACAACCACAATACATTAAGAAATTCAGTACAGGGTGGGAAAGAGGAAAGCAGTGGAGAGTTCCTTATGAAGAGCCATTAATTTTTGTACTTCTTAGGGGATTACTTTCAGATGTTTTGCTATTTATGCCACTAGCTAAAGCATTTTCTTAGCTCTTACATACATCATTTATTTTGTTGCTTTTAGTGTTTTGTTTTGTTTTTGTTTGTTTTGTTTTGTTTTTGTTTTTTCAAAATGGCAAGTGTTGAAATCAGAAGGCCTGAGTTTTTATCTTTACACTACAATTTGCTAAATGTGCAATTGCTTTTTGTTCAGTGTTTTAATCTTAAAACAAGAGTTATAATAACACCCACATCAAAGAAATTTTTTGAGCATTTAATGAGTTAAATAATGGATGTAAAGCTATTATCACCGTGGATAGCAGTAGACAAGCCCTCAATAAATATATGCCAGTTTTGCTACAAGGCATGCAATAATGATATATATATATATATATATATATATATATATATATATATATATTACATGCAGTAATTTTTCTTAATGCTTAAACAATAAAAATATTTTCTTTTCATTCTAAAAACATTTTTGAGCATACATAGTACTGTGAGGAAGCACTGTGCTGGTAGTGTGCCAGAATGATGCTCTATTGTCTCTATTCTGGAGAAGTGCCTGGGCTTGTGGGAGAAACTGGGATATAAACTGTTATTAAAATATAATAAGATAAATGTTATAATAATAATATATACCAAGTTCTGTATATGCATCACAGTAGATGTTGGCCTTGACTTGCAAAAAAATATACAAAGAGAACTTTATTTGATTTACTAGAGGCCTGGTGCATGAAGTTCACCAGGGGGGGCGTGGGGCGTGTCCCTCAGCCCAGCCTGCACTGTCCAACATTCTTCTCACAATACAGGATTATTGGCTCCCAATCACTTGCCTGTCTCTGCCTGATTACCCCTAACCATTTGTTTCTGCCAGCCTAATTACCCCTATCTGCCCTCCCCTGCAGGCCTGGTCTCTCCCAGCTACCCTGCCCTACAGACCTGGGTCCCCCCAACTCTCCTCCACTGCAAGGACTCTCTCCCACAACTGTTCCCCACTGAAGGACTAGTCCCCTCCAACTTCCTTCTCCTTCAGGCCTGGTCCTCCCAACTATTCCCCCCAGCAGGCCTGGTCCCCCCAAGTGCCCTCCCCTGCAGGCCTGGTCTCTCCCAACTGCCCTCTTCTACTGGCCCAGTCACCCCTAAATGCCCCCACTGCAGGCTTGGACCCCACCCCAACTGCCCACAACTGCCCTCCCCTGCTGGCCATGTTGTGTCCACAGTGGGGGCAGCCATCTTTGATCACATGGGGGCGGCCATCTTGTGTTTTGGAGTGACAATTTTCATATTACTCTTTTATTAGATAGAATATCTTAAAAAGTTGGCTAAGAGATTTCCAAACTTAACGACAGAAAGAAAGAGGAGGATATTCTTGGCACAAGATTTAGAATAGACATAAACAAGGAGATATGAGTGTGTCTGGACACTCTAAAGAATGGCAAGTACTATTTGGGGAAGCAGGCATGAAATGAAGGGAGCTGGAGAAATAGTTTTGGGTTATGAGGGGGGGTGGGTCTTGGGTGTAAAAAGTCATCCTATCATCTCTTTTATTGTTCTCAATACAGTTAACACAATTATCTCTCCCTATATCTTGACTTTAGAGAAAAGTGATATAAAATTAATGCATACTTCTTTAATTTATAAGAATCTATGATTTTGTTTACTCAAACAGAAGAATGGGCATTTAATAGAAAAAGATGACAAATTCATTTAATATTTGACAACTTTCGATTGTGCTTTTCAAACTGATTGATTTTGGCATAATTACATTTGACAATTTTAATAATCAGTTAAGAACGACAAATCATACACTGAAAGCAACTGCGACTTCACCAACCCTATTTTTAATTTATTTTCACCTTCGTGATTAAACTATTATTCACTGCATTTTGAAAAACACTCATCTATGGCAAAAGTGATTTGTTCAATGCAGTTTGTTTCACGTTTTTAAAAAGTTCCCAGTAGAGTCTACTTTATTAAATAGAAAAGCTTGCCTCTTCTCAGCATCACGACAAGTGTGAGACATTCTCATATATCATTTATGATGTTCTATTACATATTATAATCATTTGTTGTATTTGAGAGGGGCCCATGAAACTCCAAGTATTATCACCACATCTACAAAACCTGTTACTTACCAAGCAGCCAGAGGTATTACCTTGGCAACACTTTGGCATGCTCCACCTCCTTTGATCCTGAAGCACAAGTCATAGTAGATTCATCAGGGAAAATTGACACTTAACTCTAATGATTAAGCAGATTTGAATAAGGCCAAGATTCTACATTTTTAACAAGCTCTGTTGTTATGAACCATACTGGTCCTTTTTATGAAGATGTAAAAAGATTAAAATTCAGCCAGTTATGAGGTTTATTTTCAAATATAAGGTTTGTAAGGGAAATTTGGATGGTGTTGTTTTACAGCAATTCATATCCACCCTTTTTGAGAATAACTTCTATAAATGAAGAATATCACAGATAAGAGTATATAAATGTAATTCTTATAAATATTGTGTAAGAGAAAAAAAAAACATTGAGAGTCCCTTTAAAGCCAAGTTCTTGTGTTAGTTTCACAATGCATTAAGAATAAGGTATCAAGGAACCTCGATGAATAAAAAAACAACTCTGTAATTATTGCACTAGATAAACCACTTATGATAATTATTTTTAAATGAACATTTTATTTATCTAAGAATCTAGATATTTTTCTTTATTTTTCCTTAATGATTAAGGTATTACATAGGTGTTCTTATGCTCCCATTATACCCCTAACACATGCCCTCAGCCCCCTGGTGTCTGTGTCCATTGCTTAGATTTATATTCATGCATATAAGTCCTTTGATTGATCTCTTCCTATTACCCCCACCCTCCTCTACCTTTCCTCTAAGGTTTTACGGTCTGATGGATGCTTCTCTGTCTCTGGATCTGTTTTTCTCACCTATTAATGTTGTTCATTATATTCCACAAATTAGTGAGATCATGTTATATTTATCTTTCTTGGAGTAGCTTATTTTGCTTAGCATAATACTCTCCAGCGCCATCCATGCTGTTGCAAATGGTAAGAATTCCTTCTATTTTACTGCAGCATAGTATTCCATTGTGAAGATGTACCACAGGTTTCTAATCTACTTATCTGCTGATGGGCCCTTAGGCTGTTTCCAATCTTAGCTATGGTGAATTATGCTTCCATGAACATAGGGGTGCATATGATTGGTGTTTCTAGTTTCTTAGGATATATTCCTAGAAGTGAGATCACTGGGTCAAATGGGAGTTCCATTTTTAGTTTTTTAAGAAAAAACTATACTGTTCTCCACATTGGCTGTACCAGTCAGCATTCCCATCACAGGGCTTCCTTTTCCTCTGCATTCTCACTAGCACTTGTCATTTAAAAAACAATCTCATTTACCTTTGCACACATAAAATATTAAGATACCTACGAATTAACTAAGGTAATAAAAGACCTGTATTTAAAAAAACTACAGGACACTGAAAAAAGAGATAGAGGAAGAAATAAACAGATGGAAGAACATACTGTGTTCATGGACTGGTAAAATCAACATCATTCAAATGATTATACTACTCAAAGCAATCTATAGATTCAATGCACTCCCATTAAAATACCAATGGCATATTTCACAGACCTAGGACAAACTCTCCAAAAATTCATCTGGAATAAAAAAAAAAAGACCTCAAATAACAGCAACAATCCTGAGAAAGAAGAACAAAGTAGGAGGGATCTCAATACCAGATATCAAGCTGTATTACAAACCCAGTGTTCTCAAAACTGCCTGATGCACCCAGAAGAACAGATATATAGACCAATGCAATAGAATAGAGAATCCAGAAATCAACCCAAACCAATATGCTCAATTAATATTTGACAAAGAAGGCAAGACTGTACAATGGAGTCAAGACAGTCTCTTCAACAAATGGTGCTGGGGAAATTGGACAGATACTTGCAAAAAATGAACAACAGCAGAAACAAAGAAGCATCCATCAGACAGTCAAACCTCAGAGAGAAGGTAGGGGAGGGTGTGGGTAAGGGAATAGATCAACCAAAGGACTTATATGCATGTATTTAAGCCTAAACAATCGACACAGACACCAGGGGGGTGAGGGCATGGGTGAGAAAGTGGGGGAAAATGGGGGAAAAGGATACATATGTAATACCTTAATCAATGAAGAAATACAAACAAAACATAGCAAACAAGAAAAAATGAACTACTATGACAATTATTAAACTAGACTACCAATTTACACCATACATAGAAATAAATTCAAAATGTTATCCACGTAAAAATCTTAGAGGAATCCACAGGCAGCAAAATCTCAGACATATGCTGAACCAATATCTTCACCAATACAGTTCCTAGTGCAATGAAAGTAAAGAGAAAATAAACAAATGTAACCACATCAAAATGAAAAACTTCTGTACAGCAAAAGAAACCATCAACAAAACAACAAGAAAACCCACTGCATGGGAGAAGAATCTAGTATTTTGAAGAACTTTATATTCTGTTTTTCATCAGTTCTTCTGTAATATCAATTTAATTAACTATAAAACCTTAAAAAGTTTGGATACTTGAAGACCGAAATAGCTATCATTCTATATTGTTTCTAGAGAGGGAAATCAAACTGAAAGGAAGCAGAACACATATTTAAGAATATGCAATGATTCTTCAGACTTTTTCTCTCAAACTTTTTAATATTACCAATTAATTTATCAATTCTGTTTCAAATGTTACAAAATTATATTTTTGTTTTACTTATAACAAGATAATAATGGGAAACATAGGTAAGTGATACAGTTATGAATACCATGTAAAACCAATTGTAATGCAGACCCAACTAGATATTCTCGATTTGTTATTAATAAGGTATATTATATTGCACCAGGATGATTAGTAAAAATATTATGAAGCTCAGTCCCTTAAAATATCCTCATAGCCCATATATGTATATACTTTGGACAATTTAGTTCCATATACTGGTGTATTCATAAAATAAAGACTTAAAATATATTACATATTTGTTTCTCAAATACTTGCAAATCTATTCAATCTTCTTTTTCCCTATATGTACAACATGCTTGAAATGTAAATAGCTTGTAAGGTGTACATTAATATCTAAACCCCTTTTCCTCTAATGGAAGAAGGATGTCACTGAATCTTTTTATACTCAAAATAAGGAGACAAATTTTAATGTACTATACATTCTTAATAGATGCTGATATTTGGAAAAGCAGCAAATCTTTATAACTATAGAAATATATTAATTCATCATTTATTATAAGACAAAGTAAAATCATCTAGTTTAGCTGTTAGAAAAGCATTGTAGGTGAATTATCAATACATATCATAAAAATCATAGACAGTTCAAGATTGGTCTAGAGATGGCATTTAACATTTTGACAAAGTTCAATAAATCTTTTTCTTACAAATTCAATATGGTCTAATTAGTTTCATTTTAAGTTTTGTATTCCCTTCTAGTAATGGTTTTGTACTTCTGCAGGTGATTTTTACTAAGACCCATCCTTTGTTCAAATATTGTACATATAAATTAAGCATATATATCCACCAATATCCATGATATACGTATGGCATTTGCAGCATTACAACTAATAGTTACATTCCTGGTTTTTTGTACTTAACTGAATCTGATGACAGGGCTCTGTTTTAAGTATGCATGTCATAATTATTTAATGCTCTGTACATTGGACATTTACTATATGAACACATGCTCTTTATAGCATGAGAGTTTCTTGTGAATGGGGTGTGGATAGTTGTTCATCATGCTTTGGAAGCACTTAAGCGACAAATAAAGGTTTGGGATACAGAGACTGAAGTGTTTTAACGAATCACATTTTTAATTTTTTATTTATTTTTTTAATATATTTTGTTGATTTTTTACAGAGAGGAAGGGAGAGGGATAGAAAGTCAGAAACATTGATGAGGGAGAGACATCAATCAGCCGCCTCCTGCACACCCCACACTGGAGATGTGCCCGCAACCAAGGTACATGCCCCCGACCGGAATCGAACCCGGGACCTTTCAGTCCGCAGGCCGATGCTCTATCCACTGAGTCAAACCAGTCTCGGCACGAATCACATTTTTTAAAAAATAACGTTGATGCAGGGCTTTATAACTGTAGAGTGATTTGCATTCTCATTTTCAGATAAGAGAACTTGAATCCTAGAGTGGTCAAATAAATCAAGAATATCTACTGCAGAGAGCAAATAGAGAGTAAAGTATATTTCCCAGCACACCATTTCCATGGAGATCTAAAATAAAAATAAAAAATGGATAGGGTAGTAAACACGAAAATGTTCCTGTATTCAGTGAAGCTTTATCAAAAATACACAATCTAAATAAAGATAAATGTTTTTTTTGATCATAGATACCATTAAATAACATTTGTTCTGGCCTGGCCAGACTCATTTCCTATTTGTTGAGTTACCTAATAGATAGGAAACATTATTCTTTTGGTAATTATGTGTTCTTTGTCTCATACATCTATACACTGAATTCCTTGAAGGAAGGGGCAATGGTTTATTAATATTTATATTCATACAAAATGCCTCCACATAGTAAGTAATTATTAATTATTTGTTGAATATATTTATTGATTTAATTTGGCAATTCTGAAAATAATCCATCTATGGTCAAAAAAATTAATGGATTTGAAGCATGGATAATTTCTATCACATAAAAGATTTTTTAAGTAGTCATTAGAAAGTATTAATGGCTCCTAGATAATGACCCCTAGAACTCTGAGCACACTTTATGTTCACTATAGCAAATCTCCCTGTACCCTTTGATAATGAGGATCATTTATAAGGGTAGAAGAATAAATTTAATCTTTTCTTCACAAAGACAAAGTATGTTATTAGCTGACTGCCAAGTCAAGAAGCCGCAGGTGCTAAAATGCATTTCTTCTTCCCATAACCTAGCTATTGGATGTACCCAGTTCATAAATGCAGTTCAATGCAGGTAAACACCAGTACACTTGTTGTTGTTGCTGTTGTTTGCAAGCCATAACCAACTCTCTGTAGCTACCAAGTTATTTCTTTTGGTGAGAAGTAGAAAGGAATGCTTACAAGAATCTTAGAGAGGGTAATCACTTTCTTAAATTTTCATGTTTAATGAACTGAATAACGTGGATTAAGGACCAACATTATTTGTTCAGTTAAATTAAGGCATAACGTGGTGTTATTGTGAAATAGTTTAGATAATACATTTAGTATTGCTTTCCTACTCTTTTCCTTCTAAAGCAAAGTATGGTGTGTGTGTGTGACATGATAAAGCTTGCCATTAAGTGAGAAGTCTACTCTCTAAATTTTGAAGTCCAAGAATTTTGTGATGCAAATTCCCTCCCCCAATTTTATGTTTTTGGATTCCTGTTTAAATAGCATGCATATGCAAAGAATTATTCTATTAGACAACTAATTTATAATTATAGAATATACCTTTTTAGAGGCTAAGCATTTTAACTAAGAAGAATTTAGTGTTTACTAGGTGTCAGGTACTGTGCTTAAATGTAGAATCCAGGATAATCCCTCCCCTTCTTAAAAAGAATCCTTCAGCAGCAATATTTCCTTTGCAAGTACATATAAAATAATAATCATATGATTTTATGGTGAATCACAGAATATGATGATATTCTAAAAATGTGTAATATCTACATATTAATGGATACTTTTAATCTATTTTAGAATGAATCTTTATATAAATAGATTTCCAAAACTGCAAGATATAAATTTTACTTAGAACAGTTAGAATAAAAGAGAATTTTCCCAATTCATTTTAATTGTGCCCAAGTAAACGTACTATTGCAACTCTGGTTAAACCATCACCATTCTTTATTATTATTTTACTTTCCAATACTTTTTTAATATAAAAGTTAATATTTTATTACTTACAGTTTAAATTGTAGCTTCTAATGTCACCTAGTTCCTAAAATCAGTAACACATTGTATCTCAATAGGAATAGGAAACCTGTGTCATATGTACAATTTGCCTCAATTATTGCTTGTGTTTAACATTGTGATCAACTTTATCTTTAAGCTTTTAAAGTTTTTTCATTTACTGAAGTACAATTAAATTATTTAAATGACCTGTGTGATTGCTATATATGCTTATCCAACCAATTTTAGATTTATCATCTAAAATATGCTTTTTTTCTGAGGTATATTGTATTTCCATCTTTTATTTATGAATGCATCCATACACAATGCATACCAAATTACAATAAAAGTTAAAAGTCTTAAATATTTTATTATTGTCATGGTTAATTGACTATTAACTGTTTATGTTAAAGTTATCATGATATATGCCACAAAGATTAATATTCATCCTAGAGTTAAATAGCAAAAGATAAGTTTACTAATTTATAGTTTGATGCATTTTGAATATTTATTTAATGGACTATTATATATAGAATATATTTGTGACAGATGTTAATTGAGATAATCTGTTTACACAAAGACATACATATATAAATACATATACATATGTCTATAACACATGTACATGTATATCTCATTTACAATGTGAGGGTGTAAAACATGGAAAAATATCCCAATTATGAAACAGCTGCTGTCTATAGATTATGAGATAATAGGACTATCATTCTGTGTATGGCACATTACTGCTGCTGCCAAGATCTTAAATATTTAGTGAATTCACACTCAGGAAGAAGAATTATCTTTATATTGTTGCACTGTCCCCATCTGCTCCACTTTTCTATAGAAAACAGCAAATAGACAGATGTATGAAGAGGAACCTCTTTAGAAACATTAAATATTTAGCAAAAATTGGATGCCATCTAATTTATATAGACATTTGCTGCTTGCATGGCTTTCATCACTCTTTATTTCTCAGATACATATTTTTCCCTTGTATGGATCAGCCTTTAATTATACCTACATGAATAAATTTACTTTACATTCCTAGTAAACTATGTTTTTAAATGGCATAATAAAATAATTTTAATTACCCTTGATACCACCAATTTTTAATCATTATCTATGCTGCTACAAGGTATATTTTCAAAATCATAAGATGGTTTAATTAAAAAAGTATATTAACATTTTAAATTACTTGAAAATGTAAAGTCACAATTGAACATTGTTTTAAAATTTACTTACCACAATTTTCTTGTTTCCAATTTTTCTACTTTAAATATTCATTTAGATATTTATTGAGATAAATGATTACTTATTCTCCACACATTTTATATGGAAAACTATATTACATGACTAAAATCCACTTGTAAGAAAAATTGTAAGGAATAGAAATAATCAGACAATAAAGTTAAAAAGGAACACAAATGTGCAGACTTTTACAATCACTTTTTCTCAAACAAAAGAAAATTTGGTATTAAGATTCTGGATATTCAAATGAACAGCAATGTCCTAATATGTTCATATTATATAATTACTTTTTCCAGAATTAACCTCCATCTAAATTTTTTTCTATGAAACAACCTTAAATAAATAGCCAGATAGTTCTCTGGCAAAATTATCTTATTGTGTAACAACAATGTTATCCAGGACATGTGGTCTAATGATGAATCGTACCAAAGTTCAGAGAAATAAATGAGAGAAACACTCTTTTATGGACTTGTAAATAGAGTCTATTGAAAACTGAAAGTTCCATATATTGTGACTTTCATTGGCTGAACAATGGCAGCTGCCCATTCGATGAGCTGTTGCTGCAGGGAGGAAACTTTTCTTTCTTCCTCTGAGGTAGTAAACAGTACCACTTCCTGTTAAAGATACAAGGTACCTCTAGTCCTGTTGTGGTCAGTGGGGTGCATTGAGTGACATGTGCATGAGAGTTCTCTAGCCTGCCAAATCTTTTAACTGACATTTCTTTTCTTTGATTTTCCAAAAACAAATTTTGGTAGTGGAAATTTATACACATTAAGGATAGTAAATAATATGTTGGGTAATATTTTTATGTTAACTGTAAACTCAGAGATAGATTTCATGTTTTTCATAGCTATCTATAATAATAAAAGCATAATATGCAAATCAACAGAATGGCCGAACAGCAGAACAACCATTCTGATGAAGCTGGGGCTGCCAGGACCTACTCTTGCATGAATTTCATGCATTGGACCTCTAGTTACAAATAAAAACTGATATCATTTTTACTTTAAGATATTCTCTAGGTTCAAAAAGCAGCATAAAGATTTAAGGCTATGGGGTCGAGCTTCCTTCACCAAATAAAAATGAAACTATAGCTAGAAAATAAATCTGTAACCAATAGAAAGGTTATAAAATGAAACCATTATTGATTCTTTCACAAATAACTCAGGAAAAACTCCATACTGTTTATTTATTATTATTATTATTATTATTATTATTATTATTATTATTATTATTATTTTAATCCTAACCTGATATGTTTTTTATTGATTTTTAGAGAGAGGAAGGACTAGAAAGAGAGAAAGAAACATCATGTGTGATAGAAACATCCAGTGGTTGCTTCTCGTACATGCCCCACTAAGGATCAAACCCACAACCTCGGTATTATCCTGACCAGGATTCCAATTTGAAAAATGTTTGATGTACAGGAGACACGCCAACCAGCTAAGCCAACCCACCAGGTTTAAAGGAATGAAAGAACTAGATTTGAGTTTATATTGTGCTATTTGTATTATATCCTGGATGCTTTAAACTCCTCAATATTTCCATTCCTGTATCTTTAAAATTCTTATTTATATATCGATAACTACATATATCCTTGTTCATAGTTCATACCTTCAGGATTGAAAATAACTAAATAACTTAAGAATTTATGTCATTTGCATGTTTGGTTCCAGAGCTAAATGTTCATGAATGAAAAAAAATTATAATATACTCTTGTCAATTAAAAGTTACTTATTCAAATAATGCAAGAATGTTTTATGAAAAACATTTTACATTTTTAAAATAAAAAAATCCCACTACACATTAAATGAAACAAATTAATAACTTTAAATTATTGTTTTTTAATTGTTAGCTTTAGTTATTTGGGGGTTTTATTATCCATATATCCATACAATAATATCTTTTTGTTTTAAAAGTGTATATATTATACATCTTGCATTATACATAAGAGGTTCATCCTCAATAACTCATTTTACTTAACCCATTCTTAAGATGGTGCAAATACTGTTTAATAAATGAGTATTCTTCATTATTACATCCAAGTCAATACTGATCAACATTCTATGTAGCTTAATTATTTACATATTCTAGCCAAAAAGAAACTAATAGTCAAGAAGAATCAATACATGCTCTTTTTTGGGGGGAGTGAGGTTGAGGGTTAAGGGTGGAACGGTGAAATAATAATCATCAAAAAAGTTAAAAGAAAGGAGTGACAGCCTGAATATTCTAACCTTAGCTAAAATGACATTTTCATAAAAAATTAGAATTTTTCAGAAGACTAAAAAGTATATTAGAATGCCAAGTAGAGTACTGAGTTAATTCTCTGTGTTTTTTTTTGTTGTTGTTGTTGTTTGTTTGTTTGTTCATTTTGTTTTGTTTTGTTTTGTTTTTCTGGTCTTTAAACACAGTTTTGATAAACACTTCTGGAGATTGTATATAGGAAACAAGTATGATTCAATGGCAAAACTAGAAGATCTTAGAAGCTCCTACATTCTTATATGCAATCCTGCACCTGACTGCATATAACTCTATCTTCCACCCCTCCGATGAATTATCTCTAAATCAGGAAAACATCTCTCTCAATGGCAGTGTTCTCCTTGGTTCAGTCCATTTTTTATGTTGCTCTCTAGGTCAATGTCAGAATAACCTTTCCAAATCATTAATTTCATTATGTCAGGACCCTTCCCCTATCCTCCAAATGATCACTTTCTACTCTGTTTTCCTGCTTATAGCAAAATGCACATTTTGAAGCATGCTTGACAAAGATTCACCATTAAGGATTCATCTTAAGAATTCACCATTTTTCCAATATACCATATGCCTTTATTCCATCCATGCTGAGTTACTTGCTATTTGCCAAACTTGTCACATTCTCCAAACATCAGTGCCTTTGTTAGAATACTTTCTTCTTGCCTATTAGGCAGACTCTGAAGGATTCCTCGGTGCATTCACAAAATGTCACCTCTCTGGGAACCTTCTATCATCACAGGCAGTTAGTCCCTTCCTTGGTGAGCTCATTAATACTCAGTACATGACTTGTTCTTAGTATTCATCACACTGTAATTGTTGTGTCTGTGTTATTATTTCACTTACATATGAACTTTTGTAAAGTAGGGAGTTACAAAATTTCTTCAATGCATTTCTTCAGCAGAATGCCATGCATATGTACAAAAAAAACCTATTAATGAATATTTGGTAAAGGACAAAGTTTTACTAATTTTTCTATTTTGCTAATAATTTGAATATTATAGAGGCAATGATTTTTATAAAACTAGGGGCCCAGTGCAGGAATCTGTGCACCTTGAAAGGAACTGTGGTCCTGGCAGCTGCGGTGGGCACAAAGGTAAATCTTGCCTCATCCTCTGCATCCCTGCCCAGCCCTCCTGCCATGTCCCTTGGTCCCCTTGTCCACCATCAGCTCCTGACACCATGGAGCGATTTGGGCTGGCACCAGCCATGGGTGCGAATGGGCCAGCACTGTCAGAAGGTGAAAATGGTGGCTGCTGCTCCAAACACCCCTCAGGAACAAGGGGAGGTGGAGAAGCCCTCAGGGGTGATTGGGGCAGGCAGCCACAGCTTGTACCCACTGACAATGCCAAGTGATCAGGGCCGGTTCTGGAAGCGGGTATGAGTGGGGCCAGTGCCAACAGCAGGTGTGAGCACCAAGTGCACAGGAGCAAATCATTTTCAGTAACCACTGGAGGCATGCCCCAATGACAGTGACCAGCACCCCATCTTGGTCTGGCACCCCCACTCACCTGATCCACCATCCCACCATGGGCAAAGCCCACCATATTCTACATTCTGCCGCCTGCTGCCCATGCCTGCCATGTACCACATGTGCCCCCTGATGGTCAGCACACATCATAGAGACTGGTTGTTCAGTTGTTCAATTGTTTCGCTGTGCAATCTATTTGCATATTAGGGTTTAGACATATACTAGAGGCACAAATTGGTGTATGGGTGGGAAGGAGCTGCAGGTGATTGGTTGGGGGCATCGACCCCAATTAGGGTGGGGGCCCATTAGGGGCAGAGCCAGCCAGGAAGAAGGTCTGTAGGAGGTTGGCTGGCCAGCCTCCTTACTGGGATGAGGGGGTGGGGATAAGGGGCAGGGCCAGCCAGAGGGAGGGGCTTCAGGCCAATTAGGATGATGGGGGGCCCCATTAGGGTGGGGTTGGCTGAAGGAAGAGGCTGCAGAAGTTGGCTGGCTGACTTCATCCTCCAATTGGGCCAGTTCGCTGGTCACAGTGCATGTCATAGCAACTGTTGTTATGATCATTATGGCATGAAGGTTTCTACTTTTATAGTATACAATATATATAGATAGATGACTGTGAGATTGCAATGTATGGGTCAAATAAAATTTGGATTTGTGACTACTATACAGACAACCAGAATAGTTATGTAAGTTAAAGTGGATTTTTTTTAACCTTATGTCAAATGTACTCTTGGGTACAAAATGAGAGACTACTCAAGTGGGCAGTAAAATCTAGATAAATAAGAAATGAAAAAAAACAACTAATTTCTTTTGAAAAATAAATATATGCCAAAACCGGTTTGGCTCAGTGGATAGAGCATCAGCCTATGGACTGAAAGGTCCCAGGTTCAATTCTGTTCAAAGGCACGTACCTTGGTTGCGGACACATCCCCCAGTAGGGGACATGCAGGAGGCAGCTAATGGATGTCTATCTCTCATTGATGTTTCTCACTCTCTTCTCCCTCTCCCTTCCTCTCTGTAAAAAAATCAATAAAATATATTTATGAAAAATAAATATAATAAATTAGGAAATACAAGATGGCTATTGAATAAGATCCTTTTCATAGGCTTATTCTCTAAAAAGGTCATATTTAATTTTTATCTACCTATCTAATCATCTATCCATCTATTTATTCATCATCCATTTTTCTATCTTTACCCAATTATTAAAAAGTAACAAGTTTGGTGAAAATTTCAAACAATCCTAAGTAATTCACCATATAACCTTAAATTATTTTCCATTACCAAACCACCTCAATCCCCATTCTAAAACAACATAGCAGGTGTTTTTATATCTTTATGAATAGTTCAAGAAGTTTTCTAGACCTATAGAAACATAAGGTGTTTTGTTTTGTTTTGTTTTCTGCATACATACATAGTTTGTGTATTGCTTGGTGTTTTTATTTTCTTTATTTTGCTTTTTTTAGCTTCAGAATGTACCTGGAGATTGTTTAATACCAGTATATTTTCATAGAGTTTTTTTGTTTTAATTAGTTTTATCAGTATAGTGTTATCTTTCTACAGTTGGTTATCTTTCTACAGTTGGTTGAAGTCTTTTTTTTTTAATATATTTTATTGATTTTTCACAGAGAGGAAGGAAGATAGAAAGTTAGAAACATCGATGAGAGAGAGACATCTATCAGCCACCTCCTGCATTCCCCTCACTGGGAATGCCCCCGCAACCAATGTACATGCCCTTGACTGGAATCGAACCTGGGACCTTTCAGTCTGCAGGCTGATGCTCTATCCACTGAGCCAAACCAGCTTCGGCTGAAGTCTTTAATCAATGAAAATTAACTTTGTTTTCTATTGTTTGCATTTACAAAAAATGCTGCCAAAACCCTCCTTCTAAATGTGTCTTTGCATATTTGTGTGAGATATCTATAAGTTCTATTTCTGGAGATGGAATTTCTTATAATTACAGTTATTACAACTTCCTGCAAAGCATCTTCAATATTTTCATGTGTAATAATATGGCAGTTATTATTCTTTGTTCTACACTGTTATGGATCATAAATATAAGAGACCTATAAATATTTGTATTAATTTCAGAGAGGAAGGGAGAGGGAGAAGTAGAAACATCAATGATGACAGATAATCATGGATTATCTGCCTTCTGTACTCCCACAACCTGGGCATGTGCTTTGACCAGGAATTGAACCATGGTTCATAGGTTGACACACAAGCACTGAGCAACACTGGCTAGGCAATACAGAAATTTTTAATTAGATATATTACCTAATACATTTTTTATAACCTACAAGTTTTAAGTTTTATGAACTCAATTTTAAAGTTTTTTAATTGTTTAATACTTTGCAATTATTTCTTTTCTTTTATTATTTTGTTCAAGATTTTCATGAACATTTTTTATTATTAAACATGATATTATGCTTTGGTTTAAAAATTATATTAAAGTTTTAAAATTACATTAAACATTATGTAGATATTATTTATTATCAGAAACTATGAAAATATATTTGAGCACATGTTCTGAATGATATTATATAAAAATAAGTACTATTTTTAGAATTATGAAGAATATCTTCTACTGACTTATATACATAGCGAAATACATCAAGAGAGTTGATTATCAAGGATAATCTTATTTGGCCATGGTGTATTAGTCTTATATATGCTGCAACATTCTATCTTTCTAATATTTTATTTATTATCCATGAATATCTATACAGGTAAATTTTTAGGATTTTTTGTGTGTACACTTGTGAATACAAGGTACTATCTTATATTATATAACAGGCCAGGTACACAGATTCATATACCAGTAGAGTCCTTCAGCCTGTCCTTCGGGGATCGGCCTAAAACTGGCTCACCAACATCCCCTGAGGGGTCTCTGATTGTGAGAGTGTGCAGTTCAAGACAGAGGACTCCAATGATGTACGGTCATGGCCAGGGAGGGATCATGAGGTGCTCTAAGATATATCTGGCCCATTCACCCAGTACTGATTGGCCAGACCCCAGCAGCAAGCTAACCTACCAGTTTGAGTGTCTGCTTCCTAGTCATCAGTGCATGTCATAGCGACTGGTCAAACAGTCGAATGGTAGGAGGGACAATTAGCATATTAGGCTTTTATATATATAAATCCTTGTAAAAAATAATTAGAAACGTGTCTTGTTCAATCTATGGTTTGAAATATTGTCAGTGTGTCAGAATTTTCTATTGCTCAAACCTTGATAGAACTCACCTAAGAAATTCTCTTTTGTCTTAATTTTGGAGTGAGTGGGAGTAATTTTTTAAAAATATTTTCAGTTCCTTATATAGTTTATGGCATATGTCAATAGTTCTCACATCAACTGTAGTTATTTTCAGTGATATAGAAGAATTTTGGCTTGTTCCTGATGTTAAATAGAATTAACATTTATATATATAAAAGCCTAAGCAACTATTTTGAATGAACGGGACCAGAACAACTGGAATGACCAGAAAACCAGCCGGTAGCTGTGACATGCGCTGACACAGATCTTGCTTCTGGGGCCCTGACAGCCCTGAATCTGGTTTACCCATATCCAGGTCCCAGACAGGAAGGAGAGGGAGCCCAATTCCTTGTGGAATGAGCCATTGGTTAGCTTCCTGATGGGGCCCTGACAGTCCCAAATCTGGTTCACCCCACCCTGGAGCCAGACAGGAGGGAGGGGAAAGTCCAGTTCCTCCTGGAATTGGCCTGTGATTATCTTGATGCTGAAGCCAACCTTCCAGAGCCCTTTTCCCTGGCAGGCCGATCCCTCTGATTAGCCCTCACTGCTAGCCAGCCTGAGGGACCCCACCAGTGCATGAATTTGTGCCCTGGCCTCTAGTCACTATATAAAATCTAATATAGATTTTTATACATAGGTTTAAGTTTTTAAAAGTTCAGGATAAAATAATCCCCATATAATTCTAGACTCACACATTTTAAAATAATTACTATGTATAGAATTTTACTTAAAGTTTTCGTCAGCATGTATTGGTATAATTATGTGTGTTTTTTTTTTTTTAGTTTTTGTGATAGTAAATTACAATCAGTGGTTTTCTAGTGCTTATCCAACCAACCTGCATTCCTAGAATAAACTCAATTAGTTTATGAGGTATTATTTTTTGCACTCATTGCTGGATTTTATGTACACATATTTCATTTAAAATTTTTATATTAGTATAATGACTGTTTTAAGTTAATAATGTAAGCTTTTTGTCATACTTTCTTATTGAGTTTTAGCATTCTGGGGCATCTGGTTAAATCCCTTTTGCTTATTATATCTTCTTAACAACTTTTTAAGGTCTGGAGAATCTGAGTTATATCCCTTATCTCATACTAACATTATTTATGTTTGCCAACTCTCACTTCTCTCTCCCTCTCTTTTTCTCCCTCTCTCTCATCTGTTTTATCAGAAGCTTGTCAGCTTTATTAGACTTTTCAAGGAAACAATTTTGGCTTTGTTTATAGCAACCATATGTTTGATTTCTGTTTTATTACTTCCTACTTTTATCTTGGCTGTTCTTCTCTAATTTTTTTTTTTTTTTAGGTTAGGTTTTCCTGATCTTTTGTCAATCACTTAAGAAGTATACTGTACTGAACTTATTATTTTTCTTTTCTATAAATGCATTTAATCCAGGAGTACAAACATTTTTTTTAAATAAGCAAAAAGTGAATATTTCAATTTATGTGAGCCACATATAGTCTTTGTTCAATATCTTTTTATTTTGCCACAACTATGTAATAGTATACAAAAAATTTATATCACTATAATTATATGAAAATAGCAGCAGATTAGAATTGGCCATAAGCCATAGTTTGTTGAACCTGAACTTTTTACAAGTTTCACCTTAAGTAATATCTATAATTTTTAGTAAACAAGTTTTAAAATACATATTATTAATTTTAATTAGTTCTTTTTTTCAAATTTCAGTAGTGTTGTGACTTTGGTACATGAGTATTTAAAAATTTGGCAATTTCTTAACATACTTTCATAGTTATTTTATTTTCAAACTTATTTACATTTTGTATAATTCCAAACCCTTGAAATTTGTTGAGGCAGATGTAATAGTAAGTGAATATTCAATGTGTGTTTGAAAAGAGAGTAGAATCTCTAGTTGTTGTATTCAATATTATATAGAAAATTTAGATCAAGCTTTTAATTTTTCTCAAAGTTTTTTTTTATATATTTAAGACTTTTAAAATTTCTCAAACAGCAGCATCTGTACTCCTTGCAAACAGGTGCCAGGCCTGGCACTACAGACAGCTGTCCTTGACCTAAATCTTGGCCTCTCCTGGCATTCCCCAAACCCAGCACAACTAGCATCTATCTGCAAATCACTAGGAAGCTCCTGCCAGGTGGCCCCAGGCAGGGTAAAGGTGGTGGTTGACCTTGCATCCCCCAGAGGTCTCTAGAGCCAGTGTACCTCACTGACAACCTCATGCCACACTATTTACAATGCTACCACCTCTGTTAGCAACACTCGCAAAAGGCGGACTTGAGCAATAAATCCCCACTGAAGCAATTCCTGCACTTCTCCATTATAGAGGCAGGTGGTCCTCCCAGCTGATTGGCCTGGGGGTCAGTCCCTCTTAGTAACAACAGCAATAGAGGCTTAATTACAAAGAGACAGTGCATACAGCCTGATTGACTAGGAAGGCTGCACTGCAGGGCCCTACTGGACACTTACTATATAAGGTCATGGTACCAAATCCAGGAGACATAACAGTTCCACCTAATACATAAAAACAGACATGGGAGGCTGCCAAAATGAGAGGCGATAAAAGTAAATTAATTAATTAATTAATTAATTAACTAACAAACAAATGTCTCAAATGAAAGAGCAGGAGAAATCTCAAAAAAAAAGAACTATATGAAATGGATGCATGCAAACTAGATACGGAGTTCAAAACAATAGTTATAAGGATGCTCCAGGAACCGAATGATAACTTCAAGAAACTTGGTATGAGATTAAAAATCATCAAAAACTCATAGAAACCATAAGAAAGAACCAGTCAGAAATAAAGGATACATTAAACGAAATTAAATTAAATTAAATTAAATTAAATTAAGACTAATTTACAGGAATCAACAATTAAGTAGATGAAGGTGAAAATGAAATCAGTAGTTTGGAATATTAAGAGGAAAACACACACACACACACACACACACACACACACACACATCCAATCAGAACAGGAGGAGGAGGAGCAAGATGTGGAGGAGGAGAAGGAAGAGGAGTGGGAGGAAGAGGGGGAGGAAGGAAAAGGGGAGGAGGAAGAGAGGGAGGAAGAGGAGGGCATAGTTTAAAGAGACTCTCAGACAAACTCAAAATGGTAACATTCACATCATGAGGGGACCAGAGGGAGAAGAGAAAGAGCAAGAAATTGGAAACCTAATGGAAAAAAAAAAGATTAAAAATGTTTCTAACCTGGTTAAGAAAATAGACATGCAAGTCTAGGACATGTAGAGTCCCAAACATGATGAACTCAAAAAGTCCACACTAATGAACATTATAGTATAATCAAAAGGCAAAAGGTTAAAGGCAAAGGAAGATTCCTAAAAGCAGCAAGAGAAAAAAAAGTTAAGTACCTACAACAAAGTTCCCATAAGACTGTGAACTAATATCTCAACAGATCAGAAATTTTGCAGGCCAAAATTAAGTGGCAAGAAATAGTCAGTGATGAAAAGCAAGGACCTACAACCAAAAGAACTCTACCCAGCAAAGCTATCATTTGGAATCAAGGACATACAGTGGAACATTAATTCTCGAACTTAGTTCATTTCAAAAGGCTATTCAAGAAGCAATATATTTGAAAACCAAATCAATTTTCCCCTTTGGAAATAACATAAATTGAAATAAGTTGTTCCAGATGTCAATATTATTTCTCATTTTAACCTTCCTTATACATGTTACATATTTAAAGTACTGTTTCATCTATACACAAATACTTCTTTTCTTATACTTATCAAATCACCCCCTACTAGTCTTTAATGAGTCAATTTCAGCACTCATTTCAGGGGTGTCTTTTAGGAAGTCAGCATGCAGCATCTTCACTTTTTCACATTTTACTATTTTGGAATGCTGTCACCTGCTAACTACTTTTTATTTATTCAAGTCAACAACAGTTTTTCTACCTCTTCAATTTCCTGTGATCATTGTTTTATTCATACCCTTAGCACTCTTAATGGCCTCTATATGTTTTGAAATAGTGCTAATTGTCCATTTGCCATCAATAAAAGCAAAAAAATAAACAAAAAAACAGCACAATTTCCTTCTATTAACATTTCAGGGTTTAGTGGTAAACTATGTCACATTCTCTCCTTTGTTTGTGGCCTGACAGATGCATTTTGTCTTGCTGATATATCAGCATGAAAGGGTTGTAAGATCAAAAACTGACATTTTGTTCTAACACTGAGCCATTGTTCTGCAAATAATTGGGTCAAGAAATGTTCAAAACAGTAGAATTGGAGAACAAAGGTTTTACTATATAAAGAGATTCCCAGACAAGAAAAAGCTGAAGAAGTTCATGTCCACAAAACCAGTATTACATGAAATATTAAAGAATCTTTATGAAGAAGAAGATAGAAAAAAAGATTAAAAAATATAAACAATTAAATGTCAATAAATACATATCTATCAAAAGTTGATTCAAAACAACAAAATTTTTAAAATGTTAATATTTAACTAAAAATTTCCCATTGTGATATTACCTATTTCTTCTTGTAACGTCTATAAATTTTGAATCTATGCTATAGTTGTATGTAAATTAAATACATTTTTTAAATGATGACTTAGGATTTTTTTATTATAAAGTAATTTTAGTTAGCCCTGGTAATTATTATTTTTTTATTTTAAAATGTTTTGCCTAGTATTAATATTACTACAAGAGCTTTTGTTATCTTTAGCATTACCTTGTGTTACTTTAACATTACTACACCCTTATATTTCATTTTTTCTCTTAAAAATAACATATATCTAGGGTTACTCTAGAAAATAGCATATATCTAGGATCATTAATAATTATTTATTAATATGTATTAATTATAGCATCTTATATTATAGTTTTCATTTTTTGTGTTTTTTCTTTAAGTTATTTCTGCTTATAGTCTTACTATACTTTATTTTTTGGGGATTAGTAAATTAGATTCTTAAATATGTAGCTTGATATCTTTCAGATATAGACAGATTTTTCAGTCATTATCTCTTCAGAGATAATTCTTTGTAGTTATTGAGTAAGAGTATAAATAAAATCAAATTGAATATGAGTTAATTGTTAAACTGGGTATGGGTAATAAATAAATAATAATTTATAGACTATTCTATTTTATATATATTTTACAAATTTCATAATTAATATTTTATCTTTAATGTATATATAACCAGCTACCTAAATAACGCTTCTTATGCATATCCATAGAAAAGTTTGAAACCTGCATTCTAAGAGCTATTTTGTAGCAGTAGCATAGGCTTTTTGTCTGGTTAATACATAGATACTGTTTATATTAATACATACACATGGACAATTAGCACATATGCATGTACATATATATACAAATATAATACATTTATATAATATTTATATATTATAATTTACATATATGGAAACGTATAGATATATCATTTTATATACTCATATGTAACTCTTTACTTATGTATAATCTAAGGGAGAGTATAAAAGTCTTATAGAACTCAATGAATTTTATAAGCAACATACCCATGTAACCCATATTAGAACAAGCACTCCAGAAGTCCCTGTGCTGCGGCTCATTACACATATTAGGTTAGTCTACTCCTAGGATAACCATTATTCTTACTCCTAATATGATATAATTGTTTGGTTTTAAATACATTTTGCGGGTGATTAGGCTGGCAGAGTGGCAATGAGCGTTGACTATGTTGAAGGGGGAAGTTAGGGGCAACCAGGCCAGTAGGGGGGGGCAGTGGGTGGTAACCACGCTGTCAGTAAGGAACAGTTGGGGGCAACCTAGCTGGCAGCAGGGTAACCAGACTGGTACAGTTAGGGATGACCAAGCTGGTACACAAAGGCAATGAGGGGTGATCAGGTTGGCAGGAAGGGAAATTAGAGGAGACCAGGCAGGCGGATGAGCTATTTGGAGCCAGTGGTCCAGGATTGTGAGAGGGTCATGACCTGAAGAGTCCTGGATTGGAGAGAGTACAGGCTGGGCTGAGGGATCCCTCCCCCCACAGTGCACAAATTCCATGCACCATGTCTCTGTATATATAGATCCTTTTATTACATTTCATTTGTAGGTACTGGTTGGTGATGGTGACACAATTTTATTTCTGGTTTATCTTTACACTTAGAAGAAGGATATTTGAGAAGCTATCTCTTGGTCTATATTGGCTTATATCTATTCCAGAAGCCACTAAAGCTGATGCTTATATTCACTAAGTTTTGAAAGTTCCATAAAGGAAAAATAACTTTAAGCTTTACTTATGTCTCTCATTTTCTTTATTAATATAATTTTATCCGTGTATTGTTTACATATTTTGCTATCTCATGGTTACATAAAGATATGTTTTTGCATGGCATTGAGCTTCTGTCCATGTTTATGGAAATCAAGTCAATACAATTATCTTTTTTATCCTTGTAGTTATTTTCCCCATACTTGAAATATCTATTTTTTATTAATTTCTAGTTTTGCTTGGAAAAGGTATAATATTTACTCCAGAGTATTTATGTAATCATATAAATTATAGATTTTTGGAAAATAAATAATAATTATATTTTTGTAAGTCATCCATGGCTCTATTCTCTTCAGAAAAAATTGCATTTAATAAGAGCATAGAAGATTCACCTCCTTAGTTATGATATTCTAGTCTTCTATAGGTTTACTTTTTCTTTTGAGAACAATACTTGATTTATTTTCTGAAGAACAAATAAACCTGACTGCCTTCAGTTCACAAGATATTGAATTGTTTTACTTTTGAGATACTTAAACATGTGTATGTAATGAGTAACTTGGTAGAAAAACAAAAACAAAAATTAGACCTCATGCTAAAACTTAGACTTCTATTTCTCTTGCTTATTCATTTATTCCTAGCATCTCTAGGTTTTCGGCTACCTTCTTGAGAAAGAAATTTATGTGGAATTATCAGTATATTATTCGGGTAGGTAGAAAGGGAATGAGTGATCATGTGTGCTTGTATTTTTAAAAATATATTTTTTAATTGATTTCAGAGAAAAAGGGAGAAGGAGAGAGAGAGATAGAAACATCAATGATGAGAAAGAATCACCGACTGGCTGTCTCCTGAAGGCCCCCATCTGGGGATCGAATCCACACCCGGGGCACATGCCCTTGACCAGAATTGAACCTGGGATCCTTCAGTCTACAGAGCGATGCTCCATCCACTGAGCCAAACTGGCTAGGGCCGTGGTTGGCATACTGTGGTTCTTGAGCCACATGTGGCTCTTTGGCCCCTTGAGTGTGGTTCTTCCACAAAATACCACAGCCTGGGCAAGTCTATTTTGAAGAAGTGGCATTAGAAGAAGTCTAAATTTAAAAAATTTGGCTCTCAAAAGAAATTTCAATTGTTGTAATATTGATATTTGGCTCTGTTGACTAATGAGATTACTGACTACTGGGCTAGGGCATGTGCATGTATTTTTATTAATTAAAACAATTTTCTTGGAGGAGTTTTAGATTCACAACAAAATTGAGGGAAAGGTACATGATTTTTCATACATTCCTTCACCCAAATATGCATAAAGTTACCCTATTTTCAGTGTAATTTTCCACCAGGATAATATATTTGTTGTGAATGTTGAATTTTCTCATTATTTATCTACTTAATTTTCATTTCCTTGGAGGGTTTAATTAGCATATGATACTTATTAGTTGTTTTCTATATTTTAGTAATTTTTTCTTCATAAATTAATGACACATTATTTAATGCATAAAGACTTTTGAATATGTGGTAGATATTAAAAACACTATTATTATAAGGGCCACAAATACCTTTATTTATTTTTTATATTGGGACCAACCTTGTTTGATAATAATAACCTGATCTTCTAAATTTCTTTTTGACTGTGTTTTCAATACTGACTAAATTGCTATGATTAAGTGTAACGTAGTACTCTGAGTAATCATGTAGAGATTAGCAAGAAATATCTATGATGGTGATGTAGTGATCTGGAGATTCAATAAGAACACAAGTCTGACACTTAAAAATAATTTTTTTCCAGAAGAATGAATATGGAAAACTTGATTAAAAAAATGCAATGTTTATTAAAGTAACAGATAAAGCAAGGTAGCCAAAGCCAGGTCCTGCAACTACAATTGGGAAACTTTTGCAAGTTTACTTGCAAGGAATGCATAGGGAAAGAAATGGGTTTGATTTCTAGAAAAACTTGTATAAAAACTAATTTGTGAAAAGACAAGTAATTTAATATACCTATTTAAACAATGAACTTGTTTTTTTTAAAAAATATATATATTTTATTTTATAGTGCTGATTACATCTTCATACCATCATTTTCAGAAAAACTTATTTTGTCTGCCTAAGATTTCTGCTCTGCATTGGGAAAACAAGGGATATTGAGAGATGGTATATCAGAGATAGGAGACTGAGAGCAGGCTGACAGAGGGCAATGTAAAACCAGAAAGAAATCTGAAGCAATGCCATCTCTTTGCCCAGCAGTATATAATTTTTTTTCTCCTTTGTCTGTACCTATAGCAGCAGAGCATGCAGGCAAAGTTTTATGAAATGCTATTATAAAGTCAAAATAAAATCCAGGTTTAGTTATAAATATTCTGGATAAGCTGCTATTTCAAAGACCACAATAACTAACACACATTAATTAATAGCTTATTCCTGAAATGGCAATGATTTGATTATTTCAGTGATCCATAATTCTTCTACCTTATTAACCTGAGGCCCTAAACATGTTGCTTCTATTTTATAGTTAAAGGAAGACCACAAAGTTGCATTTATCATGTCTATTATTTTAACCATAAGAGAGGACAGAAGAGACATTGAATGTCATGCTCCTGATCTTTAATGGTGTGGCATAGAAGTTAAACTCATTGCTTCCTGGTCAATCCCATTAACCTGGATATAGTCACATGGTTCAATACTGCTGACATCAGGCTAAGAAATGTAGTCTTTAGTTGTGTGGCCATGTTTACAGATCCAACTTAGTCTCTTTATTAATAAAAAAATAAATAAAAGGTCTTCGGAGATAAAACAGTTCCTTATTCATCAAATAAAACCATATATTATATATAGATGGATTACCAGGTAAACTGGTCTGCTTCTGAGGAGCAGTAAGGATATTTAGAAATAATGTAGTTATAAAAGCTTGTCTAATTCATGGAAGGCATGCAACACATTTTAAATGAATGAATTAATGAATGCCTCAACAATGAAGGACTGGCTTAAAAGTGATAATAACACAGCACATCAAACTCACAGATTAAACTCAATAAGCATTTATTGAAGGACTGTGTTAAGCAAGCAGTAGGTTACAAACATAAATAAGAAAAAAAATTGCTCTAATACATTAAAAATTATGATAAAGAAGAATGTCAAGCTATATTAGAAGATATAGAAAGTTTACCCTGGCTGGTTTTCTCAGTGGTTGAAATGTTGGACTGTGGACTGAAGGGTGATGGATTCTATTCCTATTCAAGGGGACACAATTCAGTTGCAGGTTCCCCAGCACCAATAGCAACGGATCCATGTCAATCTCTCTCTCTCTCTCTCTCTCTCTCTCTCTCTCTCTCTCTCTCTCTCTCTGGCTCTTTGTCTCCCGGCCTTTTACCCTCCCTTTCACTTTCTCTAGAAATTAATTGGGGGGGGGGGCAGGAAATCCTCATCTGAGGATTTTTTTTTTAAATGTAAAAAAGATACAGAAAGTTTAAATATTCTTGAATTCTCACATGTCAATCTCACAACTCCTTTGCAATGATTAAATTCTATATATTTACCTCCATGAATAATTATTGTGATGCATGCACCTATTCCTAGTCTTGTGTAGATCCAAAAATATGTTATTAACCAAATTCATGAATCTTATATACAAGCAGAATGTGAATGGATTTCTTTGTAATAAAATATTCTCGCTGCACAAAACACAAGATTTAGTAGTGACATCATGAATATCTTTTCTGTTTAAGAAATCTCTGTAGGAAGGCAAGTCACAATCAAAAGTGTGCTTGATATACACAAACTTTCAAAACTGCATGAGATAAATATTTTATATCTATAATAGCCAAATGCACCCATTGTACTATAGAAATTTCCTAACAAGTGGGGCTGGAATATTTTTAATATATTGGTAAAATCTTATCCTATGAATGTTTCATAAATGGTTTCAACCATCTTTCAACTTCCATACTTTCTGACACTGTGCCAACTCTAAACCCAGCTCTCAATTTCCCATTGATATATATTTGCATATATTTTTTTTCATATATCTCTTGAGAGTGTTTTACCAGTAAGTAATTATAGAGATATCTTATTTTCTTCATGTGCTTTTGAATATTTTAAGAACTACTTAATTATGTTAATTGTATTATTAACATTTGTTATTAGAATATTGCATATATATAGTAAATGCAAACTGTGTTGAATACTATATTTAATGTACTATAACAAATTATGAAAACACAAGGTAGGAAATATATTTGACTAAAGGCATCAAGAAAAGTTCTTTATATAAGCAATTATATTTGAAGTAGGCTCTTCAGAGTTAAAAAGATTTCAAGGGTGGAGCAAGATAAAGAATAATTCAGATCAAGTAATCAGTGCAAATAAAGAATCATTTAAATTATAAAGTATTTTTATATAGTAATACTACAGTGGTACCTTGAGATACGAGTTTAATTCGTTCCATAACCTTGAGGCGTGGGAAACTATGAGACCCTCCAGTCGTGGTAAACTGGTGGGTCGTGTGCAGCCTGCCGATCCACGTGATTACTCCTATCTCAAATGTTGCTCGTTTTTCAAAGCAAAAATTGCTCGCTCGAGGCTAGTATCTCAAAAATCTCATATGTTAGGTCACTCGTATCTCGAGGTACCACTGTATATGTCTAGAGAGTAACAGTTATCCTGTATCATAAGAGCCTAATATGCTAAGTGTCCAGTGGTCCAGTGACCAGTCAACTGTTCAACCAATCAAAGCGTAATATGCTAATGATACCCAAAGGCTGTTCAATCACTTGCTATGTTGTGCACTGACCCTCGAGGGGTAAGACACACCATTCACTAGGTTAACTTGCTGCTAGAGTCCAATCAGGACTGAGCAATTTGCGCCAGACATGTCCTGGGAGCCCTCCTGTGTTCCCTCCGACCCTGATCATGCACTGGTGGGGTCCCTTTGCCTGGCCTGTGCCCTTTTGCAATCTTGGACCCCTTGGGGGATGTCAGAGAGACTGTTTTGGCCTGATCCTTCAGAGTTCTGCTTGCAAGCTCTGCTACAGTGGCATGAGCCTTTCCCAATTGGGACTGAGTGGACACAAGACCACAGCAGGCAGTGAGGATCAGGAATGGAAGGTAGGAGCTGCAGGAGACATTGGACTGTGACTTTTGGCCACCCTAAGGAACCCCATCCATGCACAAATTCGTACTCTGGGTCTCTAGTTTTAACATAAAATAACATTAGTGAGATACTATAATATTATTTGTATCTATAAATACTAATATGCTAAGTATCCATCTGGGTAATAATGTCACCCAGCTTCCTCTCCCTATCAACTAGCCCCCTTGCAGTTTCTTCAGCTCTGGAACACGACTTGCTTTATAGTCAAGTGGAAACATTTCATACTGTAACCAAATGTTTGTGAAGCATGTTCACAAGCCTCATCTCATCTGATCCTCACAGAAGTCCTAGGGTAGTTAGATAGGAGACTTGGTGGAATCTAATTTTCTTTTCATTAGCCAGAAAATGGAGATTTAAAAAGTTTAGAAACTTAACCCAACTGAAAAGAAGTAAGAAATAGTGGACCTTAAACATGACTTCAGGTTTTCTCACTGCACAGAATATAATTAAATACTGCTGCAGTTAAATATTTTGCCCTTTGTTCTCCCTGTGTGATCTATAATAATAATCTGCTTTGTGTTGATATTTACTGCTGTGTTGCTGACAATTACCTGAAAGAGAAGTTGGGGTGCTTCACTGGGCTAGAAAAAGTTTTAGATACATTAGAAAGCAGGTCTAATTAGGCAAGTGTATTCTCTCTATATATAAAAGTATAAGTTGACTATCGCATGTGCAATACATATAAAGCTGTCGCTGACGCCAGTTGCATGCATGTGTTTCAATCTGTCATTGTCAATTGTGACTTTGGTTGACACTTCAATTATAGAGAAAGGGCGAATAGTGATATGAAAGTATTTCTTCTAATTAATTTTTTTTCAATGTGCCATGCACCAGGCCACTAGTTTATAATAATTGTTCATAAATAGTTATAACACATTTTATAATAATAACATATTCTTTTACTATTATAATTTTCATAATAATTCAGGACATAGTTTTGTATTAGCAGATCAAGGAGGAAAGATCACAGGTTAAATGTCCCAATATTTATATCTTGTGACACTCTTTGGAGAAAGGTCATGGGAACACATGATGCCCAACTCAAATGGCATGGTTCTACAGATAAACCTCCACAGGAGTGGCAGCAGCTAGTCACTTCCAGGTGTCAAACACAGAGGTAAAAAGCACAGCCAGTAAAAACTTACAAATAGCTCTATTTTTACTTATTTGATCAACTACAAGATGACCCACTCCCAGATACCTCAATGAGTTCATCTAACAGAACATTAATTCTGGAAGATCTTTACCCATAAAAAAAAAGACACGGGTCATTTGTAATTTTTAAAACTTTATGATAGCATTTTTTCTAGGCAAATATTTAACAGATTCAGGAATGCCACACTAAAGTATTGGACTTTCCTAGGAATGTCATTTTAGAAAAATATAAACAAAGGAGAATTGACTTTAAGTACTAGAAAAAATAAAAGGTGATGCTAATGAAGAACATATATTAGTTTCCCACAATTCAAGTTCATGCACAACCACCTGAAAACTGAGGAGGGAGAAGATCAGGGTCATTACTAAAGAGAAGAGGAACTCCACAGATTCTCCACATTTGTAAATGGCTTACACCAGTAGTAGGCAAACTGAGGCTCATGAGCCACATGCGGTTCGCAAACAGCCATTTGCTGCTCTGTTGACGAATGAGTTTGCCAACCACTGGGATAGGGGTTTAATAACAAGAAACAACAGCCTGTGATTATTGGAATCCAGAGTCTAGCCCTATACCAATGACGATGTATCAGAACTGACAAAATAACCCAAGGCGCAGAAGGAGATTTTTTTTAAAAAGTTAAAAAGTAAATAAGTAAAACAAAACAAAACAAAACAAGAACACACAACATAATGAAGTTTTCAATAAAATTGCAATGTAAATTTGCCCTTAGACTCTCAAATAAATCATGTGAGGTTATTCTGCTTCTTGACAATTCTAGCTAGCAAAGTCTGCATAATGTGAGAGATTTGAGAATTTAGACAAGGCTGTTAGTTGTACATGAGTCTGGAAATTAAACAAGCAAATGTTACGGAGGTCCTTTAGAGATCTGGAGTTTTCTACATTAACTCTAGATAAGTGTTACATCAGTTCAACCAAACCATCATGTCCAGTAATTATTGCCTTATCATCTTTTTTTCTATTATAATGACTTTAATTTTACTGCATTGAGTTCTTTGAAGACTACACTGCACCTTGATTCACTGAGTTTTTAAGCCATTTCCATTTCCAACAGATTTACGGATGACTCTGTGAGGAGTGTTTACACATACTATTGTTTGCTTAGGAGTCATTCCAGAAACATAGTAAATGAAAATTAGAAGAGGAAACTGATTGTTTAGAATAGGTTTGTAATAGAAAGAATACCAGTGAATCATTGTTGATAAGGGATACTTTAATAATGATAAGCAAAATTAACTGAATATGTATGCATGCTAGGTATAATTCTAATTACTTTGTTCTTAATACTAAAAATAAATCCAGTTAGATATTATTACTATCAAAATTTACAGATTAGAAAATTGGACACTGGGAGTTCAAGTAACTTGCTCACAGATAAAAGAGCTAAAATGGTAGAGCTGAAAATCTAAACCCAGAGATTCTGAATCTATGGGCTTTACACTTACTGCACAGTGAATTCTTCTGACACCTAATACCGATATTTCTGAAAGCAATCTTATAAATAAAAATAAGATTTTTTGCATATGATACATGTTTTTACTTAAAATACCAGTTTACTCTCAGTAGAAAGTAGTCTTAATTAACCAATTTCAGGGCAATAAATGACACTGAATTTTAAATCAAAGCTCATGTTTATTGTGTTTTACCATTTTATGAAAAAAAGCTGTAGGGAAAAAAAAAAGGCTCATTTTGTGGCTACTTCAACTGCCTACGATAGAGTGCAACTTATCTAGCTGCCAACTTTCTTGTTTTTAGATGGCATTTTTTCAACTGATTTTATTTACTTTCAAAGTGACATTTCAACAGAGGTGTCCACTCTCATTTCTACTCCCCTTTGACATTTCTGTGACTTAGTGTGCAAGGAGCTGCTTGCCAAAATCTTGCTAGATTGATGTTAGGGGAAAGAGGGGGAAAAATCTGCAGATAGCAGATGTTTCTTTTCTTCTTGTTGTTCCTATTACTTTGAAAAAGTGACACTGCTTAAAAATAGATTTCAAATGTTCTATCTTTTTGGCAGCAAGAGTGAATGTGTTGCCCAACTAGGAAAAATATAAGTATTGTTTAAACAGGCAAAATAAAGTTTGGAGAATGGAGAAATGAATAAATTCTTAATGATATTTTGCTTTTTTCTCATTCAAAAACAATTTAAGATTATAAACCCCTAAGACGACTGGTGAGTACCTTAAATAGACATTTCTTTTTTATCTTTCTAGGTATGGCTAATATTCCAAATGATACTTGAATTAACCTAACTTTTATTTTCTTATTTAAAAAGTGGCACATGGAAATGTTTCAACTGTCAAATACATATATATATATATATATATATATATATATATATATATATATGGAGAGGGGAGCTCATTTTCTTAATCAGAGAGGAATAATTTAGCCAAAAAATATTATGTAATTATTACTGTCATCACAGAAAAAAAAAATCAGGCTTCTATTAACACATAGGATCTTAAACAAATTATATATTCCTCTCTCTCCAGGAAGACTACATGAAAAAAATAGTTTTCCTTATAGGAAAACAAAATATAAAAAGGCATCAGTACTTTTAGGATAAATACAAACTTGTGCAGAAGTTTGAGCAACAGAGCATGGATTGGCCTAAAGTTCTTACTTGTCTATATAAAGACAGGGCACAAGGTGTACAACTGAATTATATAGCCCTGCAAAGAGATTAAAACATTTATCTAGCGATTTTTCAAAAATCTCCTGATTTAATATTCTCCCACTAATGTCCAATCTTTATATTTTGTTCACTGCATAAATAAATGAGTAAATGGGTTTAAAGTGAGCTCTGGATGACAAAACCACTAACAATTTAAGACTAACTCACAAAAATATGCTGTATGAATGTCATGATGTACCTAGTATGTATGTAACTTTCTTCAGATTTCTCCATCCTCCCAAACTTATAAAATGAGAAGCATTTTTGTCTAGTAATTTGAGTTAGGTTACAGACACCATGAAAGCCATGTCATCTGTGTGTAAAAGAAGTTTTCATATACTCTCCCTTTCCATTTGTCACTTAAGTAATGAAAATATAGTAGCTAGTTAACTAACACTATTGTTATTATTATTACTAGAGGCCCAGTGCACACATTTATGTACTAGTAGGGTCCAGCCAGCCCGGTCCCTATGAGACAGATAGGAGCCAGGCCAGTCAAGAGGAGACAGTGGGATGTTGGCTGACTGGCCCACCACAATCCAGGCCCTATCAGGCTGGGCTGGTTGTGAGGAGGGGCTGAAAGCGATTGGCCAGCAGGTCCCAACCCCAATTGGGGTGTCGGGTGATTGGAGGCAGGGATGGTCATGGGGAAGGGCTGTGGGTGGTGGGATAGCTGGCCACACCCCTGAATGTGGTGGGGGTCCCAATTTTGGGTTAGTGGCTGGGGAAAGAACTATGGGTGGTTGGCCAGCCAACCTCACCATCAACTAGTGTGGGGAGGGGGCAATTGGGGGCGGAGCTGGCTGGGGAAGGCACTGTGGGTTGATTGGGGTGATGGAGACTTATTGGGGATGGGACAGGCCATGAGAAAGGGGTGTGGGAATGGGCTATCTGGTCCCACCCCCAAATGGGATTGGGGATGGATTGGGAGGTCAGCAGCCTGGGGGAGGGACCATAGGTGGATGGCTGGCCAGTTCTGGCCCTGATTGGGGGGCTTATCAGGGTTGTGGTGGCCGTTAGTGGCAGGACCAGCAGTGGGGAGGCCATTAGAGGTGGGGCTGGCCAGGGAGAATTGCTGCGGGCTGATCTGGGTGGTTGGGGCCCATTAAGGGTGGGGCCAGCTGGGGCAAATAATTGCAGGAGGTTGGCCAGCTGGCCCCATCCCTCCATCCTGCCAGTTATCTGGCCACAGTGGGCATCATAGAGACCAGTCATTCTATTTGCTTTGGCATTACAGTCACTGACTTTTATATAGTATATATAGATTATTGCTATTACTAGAAATCTGGTGCATAAAATTTTGCACAGGTGGGGTTCCTTGCCCAGGCCAGCAACCGGGGCTGATCAGGAGGGCTGGCTGACCAGGGGACAGAACCTTAGGAGGTTAGCCCACCAGCAAGGGAGAAGGACCAGGGGAGGTTGGCCAACTACGGGAGGTTGGTGGTGGGAGCACACTGACCCCCATGTGCCAGCTCCTGTGTTGAGTGTCTACTGCTATTGATCAGTGTGCATCATAGCAACTGGACTATCAGTTGTTCAGTCATGTGGTCACTTGGTCTTTTAGTTGCTTAGGCTTTTATATATATAGAAAATTTTTCTTCTTTGGTTATACTTTAAGATAAGAATGGTTCTTTTATTCATACATATATCATCCTGGCAGGTGATGACCTTCACAAAAGTTGCTACCCCTTTGGAATGCAATGATGCTATTGGGAATTGATAGTATTTTTCTATATAAAGCCCAGGACATTATGGGAAATGTGGGATGGAATGACCAAACATTCTCATGTTCAAAATTGGAAAAACATATGGGATTTTGGCAACACATGTAAAGTCTAGTGTTAGAAAGTAATAGAACTACAATTAAATATTATTTTATTAAAGAAAGGACAAATCTAGGTTGGCAAATTATTTTTTTTTAAATTTCATGTAATTTTGATAGAGTATTGTTTTAAAAAATGTTTGACTACTCCTAAAATTTGACTGATCATTAAAACACCTGTCCTCTTGATAGTATTTGAGTTTTAGGAAAAAGTGATTATGTGTGTAAGAAATAAGAGAATTCCAATTTTTCAGACTAAGAATGGTTTTCAAGGTTCTCCACTCAAGGAAATGGAGAAGCAATGTTATACCTGTAATAGATAAAGCCTATATAAGAGAATGGTCTTCAACAGCACTACTATAGGACAGTGAAATAAAATAACAGAAATAAATTTATCAGACAACAGATGTCTTTCTTCTTGGTATAATAAGGCTGAATAGACCCTCATTTTAGATTCAATAACTCAATCAATGTATTTCTAAATAAACAATTGGACTTATAAACAAATTATATTTTCCTGCTGAGGAAAATACCACTCTTCCTGAAATAAGGCAGTATTGGCAAAAATGATCATTTGGCAAAACAAGAAATGTGACTATACCAGTATTTTATCCTAGACTAATGAGCAAGTTATATCAGTCATTATTTGTGCAAATTGCTGTCCTTTTTTATTTATCCCACTATTCTGCAGGACTACAAATAATTGTGTCTGCTTCCATATACTATTAATGTATACTGTCTGTATATAAAATAAATAGAAAACTAGTAAACAGGTATTTCTATCTTTGATAAGAAAATCTCTTATAATGAGAATCTACTCTGGTACAGAGAGGACTTATTTTATTCACTACAATCCCATCCATCCTACCCCTTATGTCTCCATCCAATAAATCTATGATAGATAGATTAAATATTGAATAGATTACAATTGTCAGTATATTTTATCCAAAACTTCCCATTACATTAGAAAGTAATTCAAAGTGAAATGCTAAAAAACTCTACCATACTCTTCTTGAATTTAGGTGCTAATTAGTAGAGTGTGATATTCAGGTAAAAAACCAAATCATATATTTAATGATACCATTAGATTCTAAATTTAAGCCTAATAGACTTGAAGCAGTGGATGTGTTTCAAGAAAATGTTATATTAATATTATGTATGTGTGTGTGTTTATGTTTAAATGGGTGTAATATTTACTGAACCTGAATGCCTCAATGTGTTAAATAATAATTATAAAACACATGAACTATCCATTTAACCCTGTTAAGTTTTAAACTCAAACAAATCTGTTGCATCTCATGAGTTATTAAATTACTTGTAAAAGTTTACAAAATGGCAATATGTGTTTTATGTTATGATATATAATAGCCTATCTTAAAATTATTCCAATAACAGCCTAAACTATACTATATTTAAATATAAATTTAAGCTTTTGTAGAACAAGTTCTGTTTTGAGAATTAAAATAATATTAATGCCGAAACTGGTTTGGCTCAGTGGATAGAGCATCGACCTCTGGACTGGGGGGTCCCAGGTTTGATTCCGGTTAGGGGCATGTACCTTGGTTGTGGGCACATCCCCAGTGAGGAGGTGTGCATGAGGCAGCTGATTGATGTTTCTCTCTCATCGATGTTTCTAACTCTCTATCCCTTTCTCTTCTTCTCTATAAAAAAATCAATAAAAGTATTAATAAATAAATAAATAAATATTATAAATATAAATAAATATAAATAAATAAATATAATAAATAAGTATAAATAAATACATAAATATTATTCAGCTTCAACCTAAACTGACATTGCTATCTGAAGCCAATTTTCACAGGTGACAAAGTATTATAAAAATTAATTTTTATACTCACTAGGGAAAAGAATATTGAGACTCTTCAAAAAATTAAATATAGAGTTACCATAACACTCAGCAACCCTACTTCTGGTTATCTACCCCCAAAATTTTTTAAATATACGTTCACAAAGATACATGCACTCCTATGTTCATTGAAGCATTATTCATAGTAGCCAAGATAGGGAAACAACAAAAATGTTCTTCAAGCCAAAACCTGTTTGGCTCAGTGGATAGAACATCGACTTGTGGACTGAAAGGTCCCAGGTTCAATTCCAGTCAAGGGTATGTTTCTTGGTTGTGGTCACATCTCCAGTGGGGAGCATGCAGGAGGCAGCTGATCAATGTCTCTCTCTCACTGATGTTTCTAACTCTCTATCCCTCTCCCTTCCTCTATGTAAAAAATCAATAAAGTATATTTTTTTAAAAATGTTTTTCAATAGATGACTGGATAAAAGACATGTTACATATATGTAATGGAATACTACTATGACATAGGAAGACAAAATACTGTCATTTACTACAACATAGATAGATGTTAAGAATATTATGCTAAAGGGAAAAAGTGAGACAGAAAAATTTAAGAACCATATGATTTCACTCATGTGGGATATAAAACTGAAAGCAACAAATAAAAAATAAATAAATAAATAAAAATTCATAGACACGGAAAACAGAATGGTGGTTACCAGAAGGAAGGAGGATTGGAAGAGGAGCTAATAAAGGGAAAGGAGAATAAATATGATGATGGGAAAAGATTTGACTTTGTGGGGTGAGTCCACAATGCAATATACAGATGATGTATCATAGAATTATACTCTTGAAATGTATCCTATCTAATAAAAGAGTAATATGCAAATTGACCATACCTCTGCTACACCCACCAGCTACACTTACCAGCCACACACACCGGCCAATCAGAACAAGTATGCAAATTAACCCAACCGAGATGCCTATGGCCACAGAGAGAGCAGGAGGGAGGCTTGGGTTGCCCCTAGTGATGAAGGAAGCCAAATGCCCAGGCCTCTGCTTAAGGCAACAAAGTTTCATATTATTCTATATAATAAAGAGGTAATATGCAAATTGACCCTCTTGCCCTTGTGTCACAAGATTGACACCCCCATGTTGTCACAAGATGCTCCATCTGGGAAGGGATGGGGAGGGAGTCAATTGGGGAAAAAGAAGACATATGTAAAACTTTAGATAATAAAAAAAGATGACTGCCCCAAATCACCACAAGATGGCTAACCCCAAGTTGTCATAAGATGGCTGGCAAGAAAGGGCAGTTGTGGGGAACCAGGTCTGCAGGGGAGGACAGTTACAGGTGATTGGGCCAGCAAGGGAGCAGTTAGGCTATCAGGAGGCAGAGGGATTAGGAGTCAGCAGACCCAGATTGTGAAAGATGTCTAACTGCCAGTTTAGGCTCAATCCCAGATTGGAGAAGGTGCAGGCTGGGTTGAGGGACACCCCCTCAGTGCACAAATTTTGTGCACTGGGCCTCTAGTTTAAAAATAAGGTTAGTTTTGGGCCCTTATGGAAAAAAGTATCTTAAAGAGAATTTGTCTAAAATGCAGTGCTATGAAGAAAACAACATAAAATAATCTAAAGTAAACATTTTGAACTCTGTCCTAGGATAGTTAAAAGGACTTCACAAATGACAGATTTCAGTATACATATTCATCTATTCACAGAGTAGCTACGTCGCACAAGATCTCTTTATTTACTGGACACAGAGCACAAAACTAAGGGAGAGGCAAAAACCAAGTTTAAAAATATATATAGATGGATAAGTAGATTATAGAAATACACACTATGTAAAAAAAATGTACTTATTTTTTATTGTATTTTTATTTATTTTAGAGAGAGGAAGGGAGACAGATAGATAGAAACTTCAAGAAGAGGGAAACATTGATCAGCTGCCTCCTACAAGCTCCCTGCTGGGAATTGAACCCACAACCAAAGTATCCTTAACTGGAATTGAACCCAGGACCCTTCAGTCAACATTCCAATGCTCTATCCATGAGCCAAAGTTAGGGAAGAAAATGTATTTATATAAGATACACTAATATATTATAAGAATAAAACAGTAGGAAAATCAGGATCCTTAGAAAATTGAAAGAAGACAATAAAGCATCTTTTAAATAGCTAGGAGTTATATGATTTTAGTAATTTTAAATATTACAGATGTTAATATAGTGAATCTTATTTAATTATTAGTCTTACCTCAAAGTTTGATAGAGTGTTAATACCATTTTAAATTTTTTTATCATATGTAACTCAATATTTGAATGTAGTTTCAACATGATACATATCTGTAAATATGGAGCATAACAAAACATTTATGCTATGAATAATGATACCACTGAATTGATTTTCAAAATCATTTAATCCAAATCATCACAAAATATTTGCTCTTTAACATATATCTACAATCACATTGTTAACATATTAAAGCTCCTAAGAATAATAAACATAGCAATATAAATTGACATAAATGCATTAAGCTTAATAGCAAAAAAATGAATTAAAGCATAGCTATTAATTCTTTCATTGGCTATTAAATATGAATATATTACCTTATTATTAGTAGTATTCATTTTATTAATTAATATCAATTTTCTAATGTCATTAACAGTAGTGTCAAAATAGATTGGATTTTTAATTCTTCAGAAGTCATTACTCAAAATACATATAGCAGTGAAAATTAGAATAACAAACAGTGATGCAAAATAATACACATATTTTATTCTTGCTTTAAATTGATTTCATGAGACACTAAATTTGTCATTTGAAATGAGAATAAAATTGCCCAACCAGCAAGAAAAGGATGCTAGCTTCATCTTCCTCATTAATTCTCTCAGCTAAATTTTGGTCCTTGCCTAGACATTTTTGGTGGCAGAAGGAAAAAGCAACCACTATCAGAGCATCTAAAACTGCCATAAAGCTGTCCTTGCCTTCGTGAAAGCATGACAGAACCATTGTTGCACACCGATGACTCTAGCCACACTGAAATTCTTGAAGGTATTCTCATGCCTATTCCTCTAAATGGCACTTCCTTTGCTAATAATGTTTCTCCATTTTCTAGCTGATGAAATTCTCTTTTTCTAGATGCACCTCATAAATCATTTTTATGAGACTTTCACTAATTTTTAGCTGAGTTAACTCTGTCCTTTACTATGCATCCACAGGCCTTTGCTTAACTTATTTTCAGTACTATATTCATTACATAAGATTGCTCTTCCATGAAATGTAGAATATTGTTTATCCAATTTAAACCTATGACTCTCCCTGTTCCCCACTAAA